>PVKB01003032.1:0-92752 GCA_004027205.1 Ctenodactylus gundi | reverse complement strand
ATGGGTCCAAAGAATGTCTGTGTTCTGGGTTTTCCAAGTCCGAGAAACCATACGGTGTTTAACATATTAATCTTCCGCGCCTAAGTCATTTCACTCAAGTCACCACTCTACCCCAGCTTCCTGTTCCTCTAATGGGTCCGCAGTAGTCAAATCTTGATGTCTCCTCTCTGAATCCAACCAATCCCTTCACTGGGATAAGGGAGGAAAGATTTACTGCAGCTCACAGTTGCAGGAGATCTCAGTCCGTTCACGGGTGGGCGGCTGGAACACGGTGACATCACGTGAGGGGGCCACAGCTAGAGGCGGAACCCGAGTTCCTGGGGCAGAGATGCTTACAGCATGGCGGAGCCGAGCCAGGGCCTGGGAGGGAGGGCGGGACCGCGCACCCCTGCAGGTCAAGCCCCGGGCACCCGCCCCGTCCAGCGGGGCCCCACCTCCGTAGGACCATGAAGCTTTTGGGGGACACTCCAGGTCCAAACCACATGTGGTCTCCCTAAGTTCAGTGAGCTGGTCTCCGACTTGGCGACCTCCTGCCTTGGTTTCCTGAGCTGCTGGGATTATAGGCATGTGCCACCATGCCTGACTAATTCCAGAATTTCTTGAGTACCAGTGTTTTACCACAAATGGAAAGTTTTACACCTGACTTCACGTGCCAGGTTACTGTCAAAATGTAGGGACCCTGAAAAACACTGTATAAAAGGACTCAGGCTGCCTGTACAGCACGCGTCTGCAGCGTGACTGCGTCTCTGTTTGCCCTGCGTTGTGTGTGTGAGATGTGATCTCACGGGTATGCACGTATGACAGAACTGGGAGGGATCTGAGGGCTGGAGGAGCAGCATGACGGGCAGCGAGCAAGGCCTGAGCTTCATTCCTCAGCACCGCATAAGCCGGGCTTGGTTGGTGACGTGTGTCTGTGGTCCCAGCACTCGGGAGGCTGAGGCAGGAGGAACTGCCATGAGTCCAAGGCCAGCCTGGGCTACAGAGCAAGACCCTATCAAAAAAAAAAAAAAGGGTTTGGGGCAACCCAGTAGGGACCCCCTACCAGATAGCAGGAGCTTTACCCTCTATCCTCTGTTTCTGATTAAAAACCTGTTAGTCTTTTTAAAAAAATTAAAAACAACAACCAAAAGGCAGTGGGGATGTGATGTAGGTCAGTATGAAAGCCTGGGCTGGACCCTCAGTACTGAGAGAAAGAAAAGACAGGATGTTGAACAGGCTCATACCCTCCGTATTCCTAGCTTGCCTCAGGAAACTGCTCCTGTCCCTGGGCCATCTGGGAGACCCGATCGTGCGGTCCCCCTGGGCCCCAGCTGGCCCGTGCTGCTGTGCCCTGGTGTTCGGCCTGGCTGAGACCGGCACGAGACCCGACTCACTTGCTTTTGTCTCCTCTGTTCAGGAGGTGGGACCTCGGCGGCCCTTCACCCACCCGCGGGAGCCCACGCTCGGTCCTCACGGCCCCGGCCGACACAAGGTGAGCTCGCCCTGTGCGGCCCACCCCCGCCCCGGCTGTAGCAGGAGGCCCTGCTGCATGATGAGCCCTCTGGCAGCTACTGAGCGCGGCTGACCTCGGCTGGGCCGGCTGCCCTCGGCTGGGCCTGCTGCCCTCAGAGCCGGCCCGCTGCCGCTAGTCCTGCTGGCCAGAGCTCATTAAGGCCAAGCTTGGAGCCATTTGGAGGGGTGTCCTGCGCATTCACCCCTCAGCTGACCTCCTCCCCGCAGATGTCCCCCCCACCCAGCGGCTTCAGCGAGCGGAGCAGTGGCGGGGGCGGGGGGCCCCTCTCTCACCTCTACTCGGGCTCACCCGCCTCCTACTTCACCAGTGGCCTGCAGGCTGGCCTCAAGCAGAGCCACCTCAGCAAGGTAAGGGACAGGTCCCCAGGGGCAGCCGGGGTGTGGGCTGGTGGGGCGCGCCCCAGAGCTCCACGGCCCTCCACGCTTGCCCACAGCAGAGGTCAGTCCTGCTCACGCAGCATGGAAAAGCCTCTGCTCCCACTGTGCCCATGTGTTAGACCCTAGATGTTCCTGTGTCCCCAGACTTTCTCCCCCATCAGTCCTGGTTGTGGGGGAGTATCAGCCCTGGACGGCGACTAGGAGCAGTTGCTGTGCCCTTGGTTTCAGCTGGAACTGGCAGGCGCGAGACAGCACCAAAGCCAGGCCCAGTGGCCCAGGCTTGTAATCACAGCACTCTGGGAGGCTGAGGTGGAGGGATTGAAGGTTTGATCCCAGCCTCGGCAGTTTAGCAACTCAGACAGATCCTGTCGCCAAAAAAAAAAAAAGTTTAAAACAATGGACTAGAGATGTAGCTCAGTGTGAAGACCCTGGGTTCATCCCCCATATTCGCCCAGCGCTACCCACACAGAGTGCTAAAACCGGAAACCTCAAGCCTGCCTTCAGAAGTGACCGGGTCCCTCTCCCATTTCTCCAGGTGGTGGGCTCCTCCTCGCTGGGCTGCAGCGAAGGGCTCTTGGGCCTTGGCCCAGGACCCAACGGCCATAGCCACCTGCTGAAGGTAGGGGCAGAGGGTGGGGTTGCACAGGGCTGGGGAGTCCCAGCCCTCAGGCGCCCCCTCACCTGGCCCCCCTGCCCTCTGTCTCCAGACCCCCATGGGCGGCCAGAAACGCAGCTTTGCCCACCTGCTGCCCTCGCCTGAGCCCAGCCCAGAGGGTAGCTACGTGGGCCAGCACTCCCAGGGCCTTGGCGGCCACTACGCAGACTCCTACCTGAAGCGGAAGAGGATTTTCTAAGGGGTCGACCCCACTGATGCCCAGAGGCCTGCACCAAGTCCTTTTGGGTTTTCTGGTGTTTCGTTTGGTGATTGTTCTTTTTTTTTTTTTAATTTCTTTCTTTCGGTATTAGAGAAATCTCTGAAAGAACTTTGCTGACCAACCAGCCGGAGCCCAAGGAGTGTGGGGCATTGGGGCCGCCCTGCTCCTCGGCCGCTCCCAGCGCAGGAGCCCCGCAGCCTTAAGAGAGAGGGGCCGCGGGCTGCGCTCTCCCTCCCCTCTCCAGACTCCTGCCCCGCCACTCCTGCATTTTGGCCTACTGAGTGCCTTGGAGGATCTGTGACCTCCCGTGAGGGTCAGAGACTGCCCCTTCCTCCTTTTTAACTTCGACAACTGACCTGCTTTCCTTTTCTAATTTTTATTATTTTTTAAGCCATCCTGGATCCCCTCCCCACAGCCCTGATCCCTTCGAGGCCCGAGCGTCCGGGCCTGCATTCCACACTGCAGTCTGACACGGCTCAGCCCCTTCTGTGCCCCATGTCTGCTACAGGCATGGCTGTCTGCTACGCCCACTCTGGCCAGTACCCCAGCCCCCGGCTCTGGGCTCCCAGCTCCCTGCCACAGCCCCCCTGCCTTCTGATGCCTTAAAGTTGGGCCCCCACGCCCTCTGGCCAGAGCCTCTCAGATGCCGAGCTGGGAAGCTTGACTCAGGACCAAATAGCTCTGGCCTGGGGATGGCGCCCCTCTGTTGACCCACGTCCTTCCCCTCCCGGTCGGCCCAGAGACGGTAGAAGGCCAAAGTCCTGGCAACCCTCTGCTCGCCCTCGTCCGCCTGGGCCTGTGTGTGGAGACAGACTTTGCCTGCCGGCTTCATCCGTCCCCTGCGGTCGGCCTGGGAATCGGCCCCTGTGCCCACCTTACTGAGCCTCTGCGGTGTCCCTCTTGAAGATGACACCCCCGTCGCCCCCACCAGGCCAGGTTGTCACTCGAGCTGACTTTGTTTTGGCTCAGCTGCCAAAACCCAGCAGCTCGGTGGATAAGCTCTGTGCCTGCCCACCAGCAGGACCTACCGCGTGCCCGAGCCCTGCTCCTGGCCAGACGGGCCATCAGCCTCCCCCTCCGACTCGAGCAGGACCCATGGCCCCCCGCCCCTCCCCCCACTCCAAGGCCATGTCCCTCCCCAGCCTTCCCACACAGACCCTTGCTGAATTAAAGTTTGTAAGTAAATGGTTTTAAAGAGAGTAGAGGTGGCTTGTTCTTGGGACAACCCGGGCACGGGTGGGAAAGTGGGATAATCCCGATGTTTCTGGTCGGCCAGGCGCCGCCAGCTGGCCTGGACTCCCTGCCGCCACGGCGCGCCGCGTCCGCGTTGCCATTCGGGTACTTACGGGACCTCCGCTCGTGAGTTCGGAACTGCGCGCGCCCGCTTCCGGTCACGTGGCGCCGGTCATGGCCGCTCCCACGGCCCGCGGCGGCATGAGTGCCGGGGTCCTGCTGCGGGCAGCCCGGGGCTCCGGGGGGCGCCGGTCCGCGGAGGCGGCGCCCTCGGCGACCTCTCGGAGACTCGGGACGACAGGTGCCCCGCGCGCGCGCCCCGCCGCTCGCCCGCCCGGCGCGCCGCCGCTCACCCCGGCGGAGGAAGACAGCCGCGGCCCCGAGCGGCCCGGGGACGTGTGAGTCGCCGCCCCGTCCCGCTCCCCGCCCTGCGAGCTCCCGCGGGCCCCGCTGCCCCGGCCTCGCCCCGCTCCGAGCTCCGGACCCTGGATTCCGGGCCCCCCGGCTGCTCCCCAGTCGGCGTCCGTCCCTCGTGTCCGCAGGGTCAACGTGGTGTTCGTGGACCGTGCGGGCCGGCGCGTCGCGGCGAGCGGCAGAGTAGGGGACAATGTGCTGCACCTGGCACAGCGCCACGGCGTGGACCTGGAAGGTAGGCGCCGGCCCGGGAGAGCGGGCGCGCGTGGGACAGGCAGGGGCGGCGGGGCTGCAGGCCGCCAGAGCCACACGGGGCCTACAGAGCGAGACCTTGCCTTAAAAACCAACAGAGCAGACGTGAGCCCCACCGCGCGGCGCGCGCGTGGCGCCCAGCCTTCGCTGCTTAGGTCCTGGGTGCCGGGCCCGGAGCCCTCAAGCTGGCCCGCATCTTCACACTTTTCCGCACTGCCCCTCTCAGGGACCCAGGCTGGCCTCGGCCTGGTCATCAGCGGGCTGGGGTGCCCGACCCCGCGTCGGTCTGTCCCTGCGACAGCGAAGCCCGTTCCTGCCTTGCGCTCTGGCCTTCGTTGCTTCTGTGGCAAGCACTCTTCCATCAAATGTTTTGACTCCTGCCCGTCCTGCAGGTGTCAGGGTGGACATCGTCCCCTCAAAGACAGACCCAGCCCAGCTGAGTCCCCAGGCACCTGTCGCTCTGGAATAGCAGTGCTCTGCTGTCCTCGGCGCCTACCCTGGCCTTGTTCCCTAGGCTGTCCCGGAATGCGCCCAGGGGCCCAGGGCGTGCTCCTGGCACCTGCCTGCGCTGCCTAACGGGACGTGGACATCGTGGGTATTTGATCAGTATCTGCTGAGCGGAAGGTGATAGGAATTACATGGAGCGTGGTAATAACGTTAATTGACTGCATCTTTATACAAATGGAGGAGACTGTTGTTCCATTTTGCAGATGAGGAAACTGAGCCTCAGCTTAAGTAGACCTGGTCCAAAATCAATTAAGTGGAAAAACTGGATCCAGTCTGGCTCATTTTAGCCGGGGAAGGGTGGCGCAGGCCTGCCATCCCAGCTCCCTGGGAGGCTGAGGCAGGTGGACTCAAAAGTTTGAGCCCAGCCTGGGTAACTTAGTGACTTAGCGAGGCCCTGTCTCAAATAACTAAATAAATAAAGCTGAGGAAGTTGCTCAGTGGTGTGACACCCTTCCGTTCTACCCCAGCACCGCAACAAATAAAAATAAATAAATCCAGCCCATTTTAGCCACAACTCTGTGTGATCTAAGAATATTGATCACGTCTCACTGATGAACTTTACCTGTTAGGGATATTAATTCCACAGATAAACTTTTTTTTTTTTTTTGAGTCAGGGTTTTCCTCTGCGGTCCAGGCTGGTCCTGAACTCACTGCGGAGCCCAGGCTGTCCGCAAGCTCGCAGCAGTCCTGCCTCAGCCTCCCGATTGCTGGGATTACAGGCGTGCATCCCCAGGCCCAGTTTATATGGGCTGGGGAATCAACCCATTGCCTTAAGCTTGCTTAGGCAAGCATTTAACCACCGAGCTAGTCCTCCAATCCAAACTTTTTTTTTTTTTTTTGAGACAGGATCTCGCTCTGTAGTCCAGGCTGGTCCTGAACTCACTATGGAGCCCAGGCTGGCCTTGAGCACGTGGTAATTTTGCCTCAACCTCTGGAGTGCTGGCATTCAGGCATACACCACTACGCCCAGCTAAGTTTTATGTGGTCTTGGGGGATTGAACGCAGGGCCTTGCCCACGCTAGGCAAGCACTTTAACCGCTCTTCTGTACCCTCAGCCCAAATGAACATACTATTATGTTGTGATCGAGTGGGGGGCGGTCGGCTGGGGAGCATACAGGCCTTGTTTGTTGGGATGACGTAACGCAGAGCCTAACTTCCTTGTTAAATGGAGCAGAGATGGCCTGGCAGGCTCACCTGCCTTCCAGGTGGTTTTCCTCTGGAATCCAGTGGTGGTCTGCAGCCACACCACCCTGAGCACGCTCACTGTCATCTGGAAGCCCATGGCCAGCGGTTCCCATCAGAGTTCTGATTGGAACATGAAATTTAGAAGTAAATAGCTGCTTCCAAGACCTTTCCTCTTACCAGTTGTTTGACCCTGAGCAAGGTAGTTGGCTTCTGTGTTTCTTCATTTTTTTAAAGACAAGGTCTCTATAGTCCAGGCTGGTCTTGAACTCACTGTGTAGCTCAGACAGGCCGCAGGCTCATGGCAGTCCTCTTGTCTCAGCTTCTGGAGTGCTAGGATTACAGGTGTGTGTCACCATACCCAGCTGATACTTATGAGGTGCTGGGGAATCAAACCCCACACTGTATGCATGCTAGGCAAGTGTTTAACCCCAAAGCTACATCCCCCAGCCCCTCTTCCCTTATTTTTAAAATGAGATGATTTCATTTCTGTTTTACTGGGTTGTTGTGAAGGTGGAACAATGTTTAGTAGTCCTTAGTACATAGCACGTGGTACAGAGAAAGGAGGGGACAGGTTGACAGGGAACAGAGACAAAGGTGGTTACGTGTGAGCTGGCAATGATGCCATATGGTCAGTAGCCCCAGGTACTCGGGAGGCTGAGGCAGGAGGATCGCCTTAGCTCTGGCATTTACGTGGCAAGACCCTATTAAAGAAAGATAGTGGCGCACACCTGTAGTTCTAGCACTCAGGAGGCTGAGGCAGGAGGATCGCCATGGTCCAAGGCCAGCCTGGGCTACAGAGAGTTCAGGACCAGCCTGGACTATGGAGTGATACCTTGTATCAAAAAAAAGGAACATGTTATTTATGGTAATAAATGCTACAGAGAATTAAAAGGGGGAGAGTGAAAGGAGACAAGGTGGGGGACTTGAGGGACGTTTGAGCTGAATTCCCAAAGACAGGGTCTAGCCCCAGAAGGACTGGGGAGAGAGCATCGCAGGCCGTGCATGGCTGCAGCAGGCGCAGTGGCCCGGAGGTAGGGGTGAACTTCCTCAATTAGAACGGCACCCGGCGGCCAGTGAAGCTGAAATGGAGTGGTTGAAGGAGAGGTGAGGGCTCATGAACTGAGTGGAGGATTTTAGATTTTATTATTTTTTGAAATTATGTAATTTATTTTTGGATGTTGGAGCTGCAACCTAGCGCTGAGCTAGCTACATCCCAGCCCAGTTTTTAGTTTTGATTTTGAAACGGGGTCTCCCAGACTGTTTGAACTAGGGATCCTCCCGCCTCAGCCTCTCAGAGTACTGAGAGTATAGACCTGCGCCGCTGGGCCTGGCAGCGGTCTGGGTTTCATCCTGAGCATGTGCACCCTTGAACAGAGTTCTGGCCAGGAAGGACAGTATTCCTGAGCGCGGTTCTGTGGCTTGTCACAGGGCTCCCACCTTAACTCTGAGCCCCTCTCCCACGACAGGGCTGCTAGGCCCGCCCACGCGCAGGGAGACGGGGCACCTCTGCTCGCACCGGCCTCGAGACACACAGGCTGTGGCGGCCAGCCTGCCCTTGCACCCTGCGGCCGCCTGGGTCACAGCCCCCACCCCAGGAGGCTCCTCCGCCCACGGGGCAGGGGACCTGGAGAAAGGTTTGGGAGAAGCCGGGTGACCCTCACCGCGGTCCTCCCCTCCCGCCCAGGGGCCTGTGAGGCCTCCCTGGCCTGCTCCACCTGCCACGTGTACGTGAGCGAGGCCCACCTGCACCGCCTGCCCGCGCCCGAGGAGAGGTGAGCAGGGCCGGCGTGGGGGGCTGCGGGCTCGGGATCCCCGGGGCCACGGGGCTGCCAGCCCCTGCCGGGCGCCGCCGGCACCCGCCCTGACCACCGCTCGCGCTGCTCAGGGAGGACGACATGCTGGACATGGCGCCCCTGCTGCAGGAGAACTCCCGGCTGGGCTGCCAGATCGTGTTGACCCCGGAGCTGGACGGCGCGGAGTTCACGCTGCCCAAGATCACCAGGAACTTCTACGTGGACGGCCACGTCCCCAAGCCCCACTGACGGGGCCGCGGCTGGAGCCGGGACTGGAGGCGGGCCCCGTGCCGGCGGCCCGACGGCGTCCCCACGGCGTCCCCCACGGCCTCCGGCACGCGGCGGCGGCGGCGCGGCGGGCGGGCCCAGGTCGGTGGTGGCAATAAACCTGTCTCGGGACGGCGGCACGCGAGCGAGCGTCTTTAGCGGACCGAGCCCCGCTGCGCCGCGCCGGCGGCCGGAACCCCGGCCCCGGGAGGCGGAGGCCGGCGACCCTCGAGTGGGGCCCGGGAGCCAGACCCTGTGTGGAAGTCAGTGGAAGCGGCCGGCGTGGCGGCCCCGCCACCCCGCGACGTGGCGGCGCGGCCGCTGGGGGAGGGGCGTGGCCAGGGCCCCGCCCCCCAGGTGTCGCTCGGCCGCGGCCGCCCGCACCGCGCCGCAGGTGGCGCCCATCGGTCCTCCGCGGGGTCCGCGGCGGCCGCACTCTGAAGGACCTGGCATGGAGGCCGACCCCGCGCCGGCCCTGCCGCTGCCCCCGGGACCCCCGGGGCCCCCGGGACCCCGCGCCCGGCGCCGGCCGCGGCCCCTGCGGTGCCGCCCGCCCCGCGGCAGGTACGCGGGCACCGGGCAGGCGCGCGGGCGAGGAGGGCGCCTCAGGGTGACGGCCGGCCGGGCGGGATGGCGCGCTCCGGACCGGCCGGGCCGCGGGGAGGGGGGAGCCGAGCCGACCCCGCCCCGGAGAGGAGACAGACGGACAGACGGACGGACAAAAAAAATCAGGAGACAAGGCCGGAGCGGGGCGCAGCTGTGGAGCGCCGGCCTGGTGTGCGTGAGGCCCGATCATCCCTGCGGCTGAAAAAGACAGGCAGGCAGGCAGGCAGGCAGGCGTGCTGCGGGCAGCGGCGTCGGCTGGGGTCCGGCGCGGCGCGGGAAGTTACTTCGTAGCTCTCCGGCCCGCCGCGCGCAGGGAGGGGATCGGGGTCCGGGGCTCGGCGTTCGGGGCGCTCAGCCGCAGCCCCGGGCTTCGGGGTCCCCGGCCCGGAGGGGTGACCGCCCCGCCTCTTGTCCTCAGGACCTCGTGGCCTCGGTCCCCGGACGCGGTCGCCGTCCTGCGCTCTCTCGAGAGAAAGGACGCGAGCGCGGCCCGGTCCCCCACCCGGGCCAGCGAGGCTCCCGGGAGCTGCTGGGAGCTTCCGTGCGCCCTGACCACGGCCAGGGGTCCCGAGCGCCCCAGCGCGGAGCCCCCCGGGCGCCCCGCAGGCCCGCGTCCAAAGCGCCCCCGCAAGCACCCCCGGCCCCGCCGCGGAGCAGAGAAGGCGGACCCCGGCTTCAGCGGGGTGACGCTGACCTTCCAGCTGAGGCGGGACTCGGGCCTGAAGATCTTACCCACCTACAGGTACGCGCACGCTGCCCTTCGTGTCCGGGCCCCGGGGCCAGGGCAGCAGAACCCAGGAGGGCGCCAGTCCCTTCTGTAAAATGGTCTAGTACTTGCACAGAATGCGTGTGCGTGTGTGTATATAGCCTCCCTCAAATGTTAAATCTCTGTGAATTAATATCTAATACAGTTGGACGTGTGGTGCTCACCTGTAATCCTTGTGCTCTGGGAGGCTGAGGCAGGAAGATCACAAGTTCGAAACCCAGCCTTGGCCATTTAGCAACTGAGACCCTGTTTCATTAAAAAAAAAAAAAAAAAAAAAAAATTAAGAGTGGAGAGATAGCTCACTTTGAAGGATCCGGATTCAATCCTTACTGCTGGAAAAAATTAAGGCAGCGTACAGGTTAGGAAAATAGGGGCTGAAGGAATAGCACAGCGGTTAAAGTGCTTGCAAGGCCCTGAGTTCAATTCCCCAGCACCACATAAAGCCGGGCAGGGTGGTGCACGCCTGTAATCCCAGCACTCAGAAGCAGAGACAGAAGGATTGCTGTGTGTCCACGGCCAGCCTGGGCTGTCCTGTGAGTCAGGACCAGCCTGGACTAGAGCGAGACCTTGTCTCAAGGAAAAAAAATTGTTTGTAATGGGCTGGGGATGTAGTTCAGTGAAATCCTGGGTCCAATCCCAGTACAAAAAAATAAGTAAATAAATGAGCTTGGGATGAAACTGTGAAAACCTTGGGTTTGATCCCTAGTACCACAAGAAAATAATAAATTAACATAAGACCAAACCATAAAAATTTTAAGAGATGCAGAAGTAACATGGGCGTTCTGGAAAGGAAAAGCGAAGTGGGGGTGGGGACAGGGAGGTGATATGTAAGTAAAAGATAAAATTTTAAAAATGGAAAAATAATAAGCAGTGGGGGAAGGATGGAGAGCACAGGTCAGTGGCTACAGCCTTGCTCAGTCTGAGCGGGGCCCTGGGTCCAGGCTCCAGCGCCTCCTCGCCATCACAGCTGGAAGTGCTGGTGTACCCTGCCATCCCAGCACTGCAGAGGCTGAGGCAGGAGGACTGCTATGGGTTCTAGCCAGCCGGAGGTACCAGGTACGTTCAGGACCAGCCTCGACCATGGAGCAAAGCTGTGTCAAGTAAATAAAGGACGACAGTGTGGAAGGCCTGGGACCAACCTGCCACTCAGCTCCAGGCGTGCAGCCTCCCGAAACAGCAGTTCTACCAGTGACGACGCAGGCCTGCCGTTCAGGTCTGTGGGGGCTGAGGCGGGAGGACTGCAAGTTTGAACCCAGTCTGGGCAGGACCTGTCTCAATGAAAAAAAAACAAGGGGGGTACTGGTTGGGCCCCTCCTAGCTTCCCAGAGGGGGCTTTCCTTTTTGTTGTTGTTAGTTTGAGACAGGGTCACACTTTTAGCCCAGGCTGGTCCTGAACTCACCATGGAGCCCAGACTGGCATCGGACTAAAGGTGATCCCCCTGCCTCAGCCTCCCCAGTGCACCACCACACCCGGCTTATCTGGTGCTGGGAATTGAACTCGGCTCCTTAGCCCTTGCCAGGCAAGGCGCTTTAACCGCTGAGCCTTTCCTCCAGCCTTCTTTGTTTGTTTTTTTTTTTTTTCTTCCATTTTCTAATGGAGCCGGCTTGGTTCCGCCCAGGCTTCTCTTGTTTGCTTCAATTAACTGTTGCTTGCATAAGAAACAGAACCAAACCAGGGCTGGGGATGGAGCTCAGAGTGCAGACGCTGATCCAATCCTCAGTATGGCAAGAATAATAATAATTATTATTAATCTTATCATCATTGCTGTTCACAAAGGGCAAAGCCTGGTGCTTCAGACACCTCGTCGGGGGACGCTGAGCGCCCTTGTGCGTGTGTGTGACTGGGGGCCCCAGCCTGGGACCTTCACACTGAGCTACGTGCCCCTCCTGTTTTGTTGAATTTGAGACAGGGTCACGTTGCCCAGGCTGGGCTCAAACTTGGGATCCTCCTGCCTCAGCCTCCCAGAGTGTCAGGAGTCCAGGCCCAGGCCACCATGCCTGGTTGGATACCTTGATGACACATTTTTGGGGGGCACTTTTGGGTGCTAACCCTTGTCTGCTCTCCAGCTGGGCCTTTAGCAGCCTCCCGGAGGGAAGCCCTGCCAGCCCTGCCCGGGTCCCTGAGCCCAGCACACATGAGGCCCTCGGTGAGTCCTAAAGGCGTGGGAGCCGCGAGTATTTTGGGAGGGGTGACCTCCCACCCTCCCTGCTCTTCCCCTCCCCCTCCCGTCCTGCTTCCCCATTTAGACGAGCCCGGTGCAGCCGCGGGCACGGCGCCCCCTCCCTCGGGGCTGAGTCACTCCCACCCGCAGCTTCCTTGCCTGAGCTCTGCCATCTGCCGCCCCTCCTGCCACTCTCTCCCTCCTCGCTCAGACAGGAGCGAGATGGGCCCCCCATAGCCACCCCCTGAAGTGACCTGCCTCACACCCAACTCTTCATTCAGACTCCTGACCTCTGACTTCTGCCTTTTGACCTGTGACCCCCCAGGGCACCGTCGCTGCTGTGCTTCCTGTAGGACCCAGAGGACCCCGCTGTGGAGAGACGCAGAAGACGGGACTCCCCTGTGCAACGCCTGTGGCATCAGGTCCCCCGCAGGCCAGGCAGAGCAGGGGGCAGGCGGGCAGGTCGACCCCGAGGGAGGAAAACCGCTCACCTCTCGGGACGTGGGCTCTGGTCCCCCGACTGCATCCTGAAAGGTGGCTTCCTCTCCTTCCTGCCCAGGTACAAAAAATACGGTACCCGTTGTTCCAGTTGCTGGTTGGTGCCCAGGAAGAATGTCCATCCCAAGAGACTGTGTGGCAGATGTGGGGTGTCCCTGGTACCTAACCGGGGCCGAGCTCAGGAAATGTAAGCTGTTCTTTGCCCAGCTGAGCCAGTCCTGCCTCGGTTTACCCAGGGGAAGAGAGGGCAGAACTCCCAGGAGGGAGGAGGAGCCAGGCTGTCCCCTCTGTCCTCCCTCCCATGCCAGGATTCCCGGTGGAGGCCCAGGCCCCAGGGCCTGGTTCCAGGAGCTCACCCACCCTGTCCCCCAGTCCCTGTCAGGCTTGGTGAACCCCAAGTAAAGCAAACTCTCTAGGAGTGATTAGACTGCTTGGCTGTTGGTTCTAGGACGAGGCTAGAGCTGCGCGGAGAGAACAGTGTCCCTGGGGACCCCACCCTGGTGCCCCGCCCCCAGCCTGAGAAGACAGGAGCAAGGAGTGTGCGTATGAGCATGTGCATGCGTGCATGTGTGTGTGTTACCAGGGCCTTTTCACTGAGCTACATCCCAGCCCCTTTTCTTTCTCTCTTTCTTTCTTTCTAAATCTTGAGATAGGTTCCCACTACATGTTACAAGGCTAGTCTTGAACTGGCAGCCCTCTTGCCTCAGCCTCAGAAGTTTCAGTTCCATCTGCCTCCCGTTGACCTGTCTTACTGGATTCAAGGTCATGAACCTGTGGTCTTTGCTGCTGACCGTGACCAGCCTCCCCCATGCCCAAAACAGGAACAGGAACTTTTTTATATATATACTGGGGATTGAATGCCGAGCCACATTTACAAGGCAGGCTCTAACCCGCAGTCCTCCTGCTCAGCCTCCTGAAGTGCTGAGATTACAGGTGTGAGTCACCACCTGGCTTGCGAAGCTTACGGAGGCTATATATTGAACACAGGACAGTCTCGGATTGTATGCCTGCACATTCTGATTATGCGGCTGTTTGTCTAAATTTTCTACAGTGCACCAGGTGCCCATGGAAATACGCAGTGGTGAGGAAAAAGAACAGACCTGAGTGTGGCGGTGGAGGCCTGTCATCTTGGGAAGCTGAGACAGGAGGATTCCTGCTTCAAGGGGCAGCCTGGGCAATTTATTAACTTGGTGAGATTCTGTATCAAAATAAAAAGTAAAATTGGACAGGAATGTGGTTTGGTGTGCGGGTCCTCGATTCCATCCCCAGAACCACCAAGAAGATAAAGGGTAAGCCGGGGATGGTGGCGCACGCCTGTAATCCCAGCACTGGGGAGGCTGAGGCAGGAGGATTGCCGTGAGTCCCAGGCCAGCCTGGACTACAGAGCAAGACCCTGTCTCAAAAAAAAAAAGAAGGAATGAGGATCCTCTCTTGTGTTCTGGTTGGGCGATGGTGTAGGAGCCGTGGTAAGGAGAGTTACCCCGGGACACTAGTGACTGCAGCCTGGAAGTTTGAGGTCAGTTTGGGCAGCATAGTGAGACCCTGTCTCAAAAAGCCTTTTTTTTTTTTTTTCCAATTAGATGTATAACAGAATATTTTGGTTGGTTAATGTACTTTTTTTTTTTTTAGACAGGGTCTCTATAGCCCAGGCGGGTCCTGAATTCACTGGTGTAGTGCAGGCTGGCCTTGGGCTCAGGATAATCTGCCTGCCTCAGCCTCCCAAGTGCTGGAATTACAGGCGTGCTTCTAGCTTTATGTGGTGCTGGGGAATTGAACTCAGGGCCTTGGGCTTTCAAGGCAAGCACTTTCACCACTGAGCCATTCCTCCAGCTCTCTCTGCTACTGAGGATGGAACCCAAGGCTATTTTGAGATGATCTTACGAAGTCACTAAGTTGCCCAGGCTGGGCTCAAACTTGCAATCCTCCTGTCTCAGTCTCCCAGAGTGCTGGGATGACGGGCGTGCACATCAGCACTCAGCACCAGCCCACCAGCCTGCCACGCCTTCCAGTCCATCTCCCGCCCTCCTCACTCCCGTGGCTCCTGGCGCTGCCTGCCACGTCCTTCTTCCAGCCGTGTTCCTGCCTTTCAGGGAGCAAAGGGGCGTCTGGCCCCACGCATGCTGCCGGGCGGGGCTGTTCTGAACCACGACGGGCCCTGTGGAGGGGCAGCTTGGCAGTAAGCCGAGGCCCTGTGTGGGCACCGGCTGCAGAAGGCATTCCGGTGGGGCAAGGATGTCCCTCCACTGTCGCATCCTCCTGCACTGGTCCCCAGGATCCCCTGGAGAGGGGCCCCGCCCTTCCCGCTCCAGTCCTGGCTTTGCTGGTAAGCGGGTCTGGGGGAACCACCTCAGCTTCCACCTCCCAGAACTGGGGGTCAGAGGGCAGCGCTGTGCGGAAGAGATAAGAGGCAGGGAGGGGCGGAAGGAGGGTCCCCACCCCATGCAAGGGCCCCGCGGTCGCAGGAAACCGAGTCCAAGCAGCAGGCCGTACGGGATAGCCGGCAGCTGGAACGTGTTGGGACAGAACAGGCTCCTTAACAAGGCTGGCCCGGGGCAGGCCTGGCATCCTCGCACTCCGGGAGGTTGAGGCAGAAACACAAATTTGAACCCATCCTGCCAAGTTAGTAATTTAGAGACACCCTACCTCAAAACTGACGGACAGGTGGCTCAGGCCTGAAATTTCTGGGCACTCCGCAGTTGGGCCCGACCTTGTGAAAGTCACAACAGCAATAAATAACTCGGAGCGAAGGCCTGAATCTGTCCTCGGTTCTGAAAAGGAAACGCGAAAGGCCGCCCGCCCCCAGTGACAACGCCCAGTGACAGACAGACAGACAGACACAGCTTTGAATGATCCTCCAGGTCGGGACTCATCAGCCACAGCAATCACTTTATTTTTTTTTTAAGAGACAGGGTCTCGCTCTGCAGCCCAAGCTGGTTCCGAAATCACTGTGGAGCCCTGGTTGGCCTAGAGCTCACGGCAGTCCTGCCTCAGCCTCCCGGGTGCCACCACGCCCGGCGTCACAGCGGGCCCTTTGCACAGACAAGACACACAGAGTCCTTTATAAAAACTTTATTGAGGGAGATGGGTAGAAAATGGGGGTGACGTCCCTGGAGCTTAACAAATAAAGGGATAATAGTAAACCAGTAGAACAGAGAAGCCCCGCCCGCGGGGAGAGGGGCCGGCTCAGGCCGACGTCAGCTGGATGGCGAAGACCTCGTCCCCCGCCGCGGCCGGGGCTGCGTCCCCGGCGCCCCCGCCGCCCGCGCCGCCCTCGGCGCCCGCGCCCGCGCCCGCGCCGTTCAGGCACACGGCCTCGCCCGAGCTCTCGGCCTCCTGCACGTTGTACTCGCCCTTTCTGCAGGCCGCTGAGCGCACGTAGAAGGCCAGGCCGGCGCCCGCGGCCAGCAGCGCCGCGCCCCCCGCCGCGCCGCCCACGGCGGCCCACAGCCACGGACCTGCGGACGGAGAGCCTCGCGAGGGCGCGCCGCACGCGCGGGACCCGGAGGCCGGGCGGCTCCGCCCGTCGCGGCCTGGCCTGGAGGCACGCACCTGCGGCCGGCGCTCCGGGACGCCGGGTCAGGAGTTCAGCCCCGCTCGGCGGGTTAGGGGCTTGGCCAGGCCCTGTCTAAAAATAGCACAGGGCTGGGCCTGGGGCGCCGGGTGAAAGCCCGGGTTCAAGCCTCGGCGCCCACGAATCAACCGGGAAGGCGGGGCTGGGGGCGGGGCCCGGCCGTCAGAGCGCCACGTCCCCGGGCTCCAGTCCCCGGCACCCCGCAGGCGCCCGCCGTAACCCCGGCCCTCGGCGGCCCGGCCGAGGCGGGAGGATCGCCGAGAGTCCGAGGCCAGGCGGGGCTCCACAGGGAGTCCGGGACCAGCCTGGGCCGCGGAGCCAGGCCGCGCCTCAGGAAAAACAAAACGTATGACGCCTGGGGAGACATAGGCCAGCTTGACGGCCCCGGGCGCCGCCCTCAAGGGAGCAAACCCCGGCCTCCCCCACACGAGCTGGGCCAGGGGGTTCCGGGCTCCCACCGGACCCCGCCAGCCACCCCGGTCCCGCCCCATCTCCCTTCCCGGGTGGTGCCGCGGTGGCAGGGGGCCGGGTCAACCCTTCCCCTGGTCTCGCTGTCCCCCGCCGCCACCGCGCGCCGACACGCCCCCCCGGGGTGCCCCGAGTCCACGCCGCTTACCGGCCACGCGCACGGTGATGCGGCGCGCGTGGCGCCCGTGCGCGTTTGTGGCTGCACACTCGTACTCGCCGCCGTGGCCGCCCGAGGCGCCCGCCACGCTCAGCGTGCTGTTGTTGGGTGACAGGCCGAAGTGGGGCGCCCCGGGGGGCGCGCGCCAGCTGATCTGCGCCGGGGGCCAGGCGTCGGCGCGGCAGGTCAGCGTGAAGTTGCCGCCGGGCCGCACGCGCGGGGGCGAGGCGGCCAGCTCGGCCACCACCGGCCGGTCTGCGAGGACAGAGGGGGCGCCGCGCCTCATCCCCGGGTCCCCCGCAGGCTACCCGCAGGGGGCAATCGCTGCCTCCAGCCCGGCGGGTGGGCTCGGGCCCGCCATCCCCGAGCCCTGGGAGGCCGAGGCAGCAGGATCCTAAGTTCGGGCCCAGCCTGCGCGACTGAAGAGACTAACCGAACCCCCGTCTCGCGATGAACGTGAAATTGGGCCGAGGACGTTGCGGAAGACCTGGCCTCGACCCCCGCGGGCCCCGTCCCGCCCGCCGAGCCCCACCCCCCACCCCGCCGGCGCACTCACATTCCACGCCCACCGTGACCGTCCGCGAGTCTGTGCCGTGCTCATTGGTGGCCACGCAGAGGTAGGTCCCCGCGTCCTCCCGGGACACGCGAGGCCGCTCGGGCCGGGGCGAGCCCTCCCGCGAGCAGCGCACGCGCGGGGCTGGGCGGCCGCGGGCGGCGCAGGCCAGCGCCGCGGCCCGGGCGCCCTCCAGCCACGTCTGGCGCCCGGGGCAGGTGGCCTCGTCCATCCGCGGCGGCGCTGCAAGAGATGGGGCGTCAGCGCGCGGCCCCCGCGGGCGCCCGCCCCTCCCCCCGGCCCCGCTCACACTCCGCGCTCACGACCACGGTCTTGACCGCGCGGCCGTGGCGGTTCGTGGCGCTGCAGACGTAGATGCCGGGGGTCGGGGCGCCGCCTGCGCGGGCGCCCGAGGACGCCAGCGGGAGCAGCAGCCCCGCGCTGGCGCCCTCGGAGCCCACGCACTCCACGTGGGGCGCCGGCTCCCCCTCCGCCTCGCAGGCAAACGGCGCCGCGGAGCCTTCCACCCAGGTCCAGCTGCCGGGGCATCGTGGCTCCTGGAAGCCGGGACCGTCTGCGGAGCAGGGAGCACGCGGCTCAGGCGTGGGGCGCCCGGCGGGGCCCCCACGCCCCCCACGCCGCCCGCACCCGCTCACATTCCACGATGACCGCCACGCTCTTGGAGGCGGAGCCCCGCGCGTTGGAGGCCTCGCAGCGGTAGGTCCCCGCGTGCTCGCGGGCCACCAGGAACGGCCCCTCCGCGACTCCCGCCGCCCCGGTGCGCACGCAGCTCACGCTGGGCGGCGGGACGCCGTGCGCCACGCAGCTCAGCGACGCCTCCGTCCCCTCCAGCCAGGTGACGCGCTCCGGGCAGCCCACAGTGTCCAGCGCCGGTGCGTCTGCAACGGGAGTGCGCGCCCGGGCCTGGCACCGTGTCCCCAGCGCCGCGACCTTCTGCTGGCGCCCGGGCCGCGGAAAGGCTGGCAGCCGCCGCCAGGGGCTCCGCGCTAGCCAAGCCGTGGGCTCTGCGTCGGGGCTGCCTAAGCCCGGGGACCTCTCTCGGATTCTCAGGAGGCTCCGCACCCTCCCCGGCCTCCACGATCCCGGTATCAGGGAGGCCGAGGCAGGAAGCTCTCAGGTTCACACCCAGCCTGCGCACCTTAGTGACCTAGCAAGACCCTGTCTCAAAAAGAGCCTGGGGTGTAGCTCCTCGTGAAGGTCCCGTGCTCGGTCCCATGTTAGAGCGCGTAGATACGGTGCACATCCCGCGACTCTCCCGCCCCCTCACCCCGCCGGCCTCTCCCCGTTCCCCGAGTTCTACCTAACGGGCAGATCTGGACCCTAACCCCCCACCCCCTCGGCCAGAAGCCCGACCCGGAGAACAGCAGCTCACACTCCACGGTCAGCGTCACGTCCCGGGCCGCCTGGCCCTGCTCGTTGGCAGCGGTGCAGCGGTACGTGCCCGCCAGGGCGCGGGTGACTGGGCCCAGCGGGCCGGGAGCCAGCTCCGCCCTCGCGCCGGGCCGCGCGCAGCGCACCGAGGGCTCCGGGTTCCCGCGGGCCTGGCAGCGCAGCGCCCGCTCGGCGCCCTCCGGCCACGTCCAACTCCGGGGACAGCCCGAGTCGTCCAGCCGGGGAGCATCTGCCAGCGGGGGGGAGAACACCGGAAGCTAGGGCGCCCGCCGGTGGGTCCAGCGCTCTGACAGGCTGCGGCAGGAGGATCGCAAACTCAGTCCGGCCTGGGCTGTTTTTCTTTGAGACAAGGTCTGGCTCCGGAGCACTGTGGAGCCCAGGCTGGCCTTGGACTCTGGACGATCCTCCCGCCTCAGCCTCCCGAGTGCTGGGATGACAGACGTGCGCTACCACGCCCGGCTTATGTGGTACTGGGGAATCGAACTCAGGGCCTTGGGCTTGCAAGGCAGCGCTTTAAGGGCTGTGCCATTCCTCCGGCCCCCTGGGCAATTTATAGATTTAGATCTCGTCTCCTCAAAATAAGAGTAATATGAGAGGTCTGGGGATATAACTGCGTCCAATTCCCAGTGCCGCCAAGAAAGAAAGGCCCAACTCCACCCCGCGGGAACCTTCGGTCCCCGGAGGTCGCAGAGCGAGGCGCCTGGCCGACGCCACTCACAGAGGACGCGGAGCTCAGCGCTGTCCTCCTTGCGCAGGGCTTCCCCGTCCACTTCGAGGGTGGCATAGCAGACGAAACTGCGCCCGTCGTCGTGCTCAGTGACGCTGAGCTGCATCTGGGCCGGCTGTCCCGGGGCGGAAGCTGCCACGCCTTCCAAAGTGACCAGAGCTGGCGCTCCGGCCGCGCAGGTCACCGTCACCGGATCCCCCTCGGCGGCGGTGGGCTCGCTCAAGGTTAAGAGGGGCGCGGGGAAGCCTAGGGGAGGGACATTCCGGAGCGTCCGCGGACCGCGCCCTCTCAGGGGTCCAGCCGCGCCTTCCCGCGCGGGCAGGACCACAGCCTCCCGCTCGGGGCGCTGTCGCCTCTCCAGGTCTTCGCGTTCCATTCTCTCTCGGCCCCGCCCCTCTAGCGCCCTCCAGCCCCGCCTTTCCCGAGGGAGGCCCCGCCCCTCTCTCCCCGCCTCCCGGTTCCTCTGGCCCCGCCCCCTGGCCCCTCTTACTGTAGACCGTCAGGTTCTCGCGGGCCTCGCGGCTCTCGCCCCCTAGGGTCACGTTGCAGACCAGCTGCCGGGCGCCCTCCTGCTCTGCGCTGGCCGCGGCGGTGGCGGTGGCGATGAGGGCGTCCCCCTCGACGGTGACGTTAGGGTGCAACCTTTGATCTCCGAGGGTGAGGTCGATTTCGGCCTCCGTGGCAGGAAACAGCCCGCGGACGGCGCAGCTCACCAGGCTTTCGGAATCCACTTCTAGGAGCCGCGGGGCCCGAAGGCCGGGAGGGTCGGGAGGCAGAGCTAGGGCCGGGTGCAGAGCGTGGACTTAGACGCGGGGCGCGCGGACACACGTGCCGCGTTATCCTCGGGCGCACGAGTGACGTCAACTCGGCGGAGGGCGCTGACGTACGGAGCCGCACCCCACGCGTCTACCGGTCAACCTCCGTCTTTTGTGGACTTTTTGATTTTGAGACGGTCTCGCTGAGTCGCTAAGCCACCCAAACTGGACTTGAATTTGTGACCCTCCTGCCTCAGTCTCCCAGAGCGGGCCGCGTCGTCGCGCCTCTAAACCTTTGGGGTCCCGCCCGACCCAACGTGGGGCCCTCACGCTCCCTCACCGAAGGTTCGGAGCTCCCTGGGGACCGAGGTGTTTGCGAACAGCCCCAGACCGTGCGGCCGCAGGTCCAGCTCCGCGCGGCAGGAGAAGGTAGCCCCGTGGTCCTCCCTCCGCGCCAGGACCGTGGCCGTGAGCGCCGCGCCCCGCGCCCGGGGCGGCTCGCCCGCGAAGCTGCGGCTGATTAGCTCCTTGGCGCCCCGCAGGAGGGTCAGCGTGAGGCTCCCGCGGGGCCCGGCGCCCGGCGCCCTGCAGCTCAGGGTGAAGTTCTCGCCGACCGGCTGCCAGGGAGGCAGCGGCGCCAGCTCGACTCGGTCGGGCCGCTCTGCGAGGTGAGACGCGGGCTCAGGGCGGCGCGGGGCTCGGGGCGGGGCCAGGCGCAGGGGCGGGGCTGGGAGCGGTAGCGCGGGCGCGCGGGACTCACGGTAAGTGCGAATGAGCCCACGCGCCTGGAGCGTGCGCCTCGCGCAGCGGAAGAAGCAGACGGGACGGGTCTCCGGCTCGCGGATGTCCACCAGCTGGCGCGCCAGCCAGCGCAGGCCCCGCTGGGTCCCGTTGCGGCGCAGCGACGTCTCCAGGCCGCCGCGCTCCGGCCGCGGGCAGTTGGTGCTGCAGTTCAGCCACAGCGAGCCCCCGCGCTCCACGAGCGCCACGCGGGGCTGCAGGTCCGCCCAGAAGGGTTCCTGCGCGGCCGCTGCCCGGGGAAACGCGGGCTCAGCCGGGTCGCCCACTTCCCTGCGACCTCTGCACCCTAACGGAGCCGGGGGTTCCCCGGGGCGAGCGGGGCCGCTCGAGCCGGACCCGAGTCTCCGACTGGGAGGCGCTCGCCTGGAGCCCACGCCACCAGGGTGTGGCCGGGACGCGGCTCCGAGGAAATCGTGGGAAAAACACGGGGGAGGGCAGCGGGGGGCGGGGTCTCCGCTGCTGCCCACGGCCAGGCTGCGGAGGAGAGGGGCCAGCCGATGCTCAAGCCCCGGCACTTCACCCGGAGAGGGGGAGACGGGACAGGGCGAGCGCAAAAGAGAGAAAAGGTCGGGCCGAGGGAGTACCCCGAACCTGGGGAAGGGGTACCCCGAGCCTGGGGAAGGAACGAGCGGAGAGGCGAGGCCGGGTTCCGGCGGAGACACTGTTGCCAGGGAAGCAGGCGGCGCGGGAACAGCGCCCCTGAGCCGTGACAGTTGGGGGGACGGAGTCTGCGGATGGCGAGGAGGAGGGGTGCCAGCCGGCGGACCCGGCGCACACAGAGGTACCCGGGAGGGGTCGGGAGCCCCGGGGTGCCTGGGGCGCAGGGCTAGTGCGGACCAGCTTCGGGATCTAGAGGGGTGGCACAGGGATCCGGGAGGGCGAGGAGTCGGGGCGCGGGATTCCGCGTGTGTCGGGCGGCGGGGGAGGGAGCGTGGGAGCGGGGCGGCGCCGGGCGTCGCGGCTGTCCCGCCCCCGCCCGGAGCCGCGGTGCGCTCTTACCTGAGACGCCGAGGATGCCCAGGCCCAGGGCAGCCCAGAGGCCGAGTAGCGCCCGGCGCAGCCCTGGCGAAGGCCCTGGCATCGCCGCCGCGGGGAAGCGCAGCGCGGCGAGGGGAGCGCGGGCGGCGAGCTGCGCTGGAAGACGGCGCGGCGCGGCGCGGCGGGTGCCGAGTGGGGGAGGCGCGGTCGCGCCGGAGGATTGGCTTCCACGTTGGTAACTTGGTTTCCAAGGAGGGGGCGGCGGCAAAGGGGGCGGGCGGCGGGCGCGCGCGCGGGCGGGAGCCAGCGACCCCGGATCCTACGCGGAGCTCGGCGCCTTCGCCTGCAGCCTTCTGGGGGCGGCCACGTTCTCCCGCGTCATCCCCGGCCGCGACACGGAGGTGGGGGGACGCGGGTTTGCCTGGCCCGAACCCCCGCCCGCCTAGGCTTTAGATGCTGGAATAAGGCGCTGGACTCCAAGCTCCGCCCCCGGACTTAGCTCCGCCCCGCGCTTAGCTCCGCCCCGGCTCCCTTGGGGCGGGGACTGATGCGAGGCCGCCGGGGGAGGTTTTGGAAAGCGCCATATGGGGAAAGGTCAATTCCAAAGCGGTGTGCGAGGACGCCCCCGGTCGCTGAGCCTTCTCGTGATGGCCGCCACGCCCCTAGCCCGCCTCCCGCCAGCGCCGGCACGCGACGGAGGAGGAGGCGGGACCAAAGCGGCGGCGAGTCGGAGACACGTGTGCGTGCGCGCTGCGTTCGGGGGCGTCTCAACGGGCGCCGGCGGGGCCGGGGGTCTGCGTTTACCCAGCGTGCAGCGGGCCGGGGCGGACTCCGCGCTTCCCCGAGCGCCGCGGGGCGCGCCTTGCTCCGGGCGGGCGGGGCTGGGACGGGTCGGCTCTGCCAGGTGCCCGAGCGTGCTTGGATGCGCCGTCCTTGGGAGACCACGACACCAACTGTGACACTTTTAATCTCGGATCTGGGCCCCACGGCGTCATGATCCCCTCCCCCGTGGGCCAACCTGGCTAGGTAATCGCCAGCACGGGGCCAGGACGCCAGCCTGTGGCAGCCCGCGCGGACCCTCTCACCCGCTCTTCCGCAGACACCTGCTCTGGGATCTTTGTCTCTGGGGTCCCGCCCGAGCGCGGTTGATGGGGGTGTGTCCTTCAGAAAGCGTCAGGTCCAAAGTGGAGGTGGAAAGGAAACTTAATGTCCAATCAGAATTGCTGCATGGTAGCGGCGGAGCCAATCAGGAAAAGCCATACCGTGAACGGGCCCAGCCCTGGTCCAGGGCGCGCTGGGGCCGCTGCCCTGTGCACCTGCACCGCGCCGTCACGCCTGCAGGGGGAGTTGTACTACAGCCGCTGGGAATTGAGAGGGCCGGGGCTCTGGGTCCCAAGTGGGCCTCAGGAGAAACCCCAGGTCCCTGGAGGAGGCAGGGAATCTGGAGGAAGCAGGGCCCCAACGGACGCTACTTCCAACCACCACAGGCCATGGGACGAGGGCTGGCAGAGGAGAAAAACTTTATTGATCTGAGCAGGGCTTTCCAAATTGTTCCAGACTTCTTTTTCCGAGTGCTCGCCCCTCACAGAACGCGCTGAGACTCCGCCGGGGCCCACATCGCTCCGTACTTGTGCAGGTAGGTAACCCCCACGACCAGAAGGATCCCCAACAGGGCCGCGATTGAGCTGGAGGCCCAGGCTCTGGACCCGGGAGGACGCCCTGGGAGCGGGGGGTGAGAATTAGGACCCCAACTACTGCCAGGTGTGGACCTCGGACTCGGCTCACGCGGCCACCCCCCCCCAGTGCTGGTCACCCTTCCCCGCCGGCCCCCACGATCACAGGGGCCTCACCAAGTTCTGTCAGTATGATGGGCGCCGAGCTGCTGCGCACCACCAGGCCGTCGAGACTGAGGCGCGCGTGGCAAGTGACCGGCTGCCCGAGGTCGCTGGGCCTCGGGCGCAGGGTGTAGGTGAGCGTCACGTTGGCCATGTCCAAACCCTTGAACCGCTCCAGGCTTTCCAGGTAGATGACGCGGCTACCGCGTCTCAAGCTTATCACCAGGAAGCCCACGGGGAACACGTGCGTCACGTGGCAGCGGAGGGTGTAGCGGCGGCCTTCCAGGACCGGGGGCTCCAGGATCACGCTGCGCGGCCGTTCTGGGGTGAGAGGGGTCCCCGAGTGAGGCCCATGCGCGACCCCCGCGCCGACGGCCCCGCCCCCGCCCCGCCCGCCTGGCCCTCACGGTAGGCGTTGATCCTGGCGGTGGCCTGGCGCGTCTGTCCCTCGCAGGTGACGACGCAGCGCGCCAGGGAGCTCCAGGCCGTCACCTCCCGCAGCTGGTAGGACTCCCAACCTGGCCCGCGGAGCGTGCTGCCGCGGCGCAGCGGCGTCAGGAGACTGGCGCTGGCCGGCCCGGGGCAGCTGTCGCTGCAGTTGAGCCACACCGCGTCCCCGGGCCGCACGGCCACCGACTCGGGGCTCAGGCGCACCCTGAACGGCCGTGAGGCTCCCAAGGGCGCGGGAGGCCTGCTGCTCTCCGGGCCTTGTGCCAGCTCCACCTGTCGCCTCCTCAGGCTGCCACCTCCGCAGCTGGTTGCCACCAACAAAAGCGACAGCAACGGGACAAGCAGAGACCCCATGGCAAAAAAAAAAAAAAAAACAAGGAGGGCCTGGTGCCAGGGAGCCACGGCTGGCTCCGTAGATAAGGGGCCTTAGCCCCACCTCCTTGGACGCCGAGAGGGACGGAGGCCCCAACGTGGCCAGCGCTGCGCAAACAGCGGCCTCCCCAACCCTCCGCTGGAACGTGAGGGCCCAGAGCCCCCCCACCGCCCCTGTTTATTTTTGGGGCAGGTCTTGCTCTATAGTCCAGGCCAGCCTGAATTTAGTCATCCTCATGACTCCGCCCCAGAGTGCGGGGATTGCCAGTGCATGTGTGCCACCACGCCTGCCTAATTTTTTTGTGGTGCCAGGAAATCAGACCCAGGGCCTGTGCGTGCTGGGTGAATGCACGAGCCGCTGAACTGTGCCCCCAGCCTTCCGGAACCCACTGTCAACTTCTTTTGTTTGCTTTCTGGTGGTGGGGGTGGTTGTACCGAGGGTTAAACCCACGGGCCTGCGCAGGAGTGATTCTCCACGTTTCAGGTTTTCTGTTGTTTTCTCAAATGAGGCCCAAGTTACTAAAGTACCCAGGCTGGGCTGGAACTTGACATTTCCCTGCCTCAGCCTCTCCAAGTACTATGATTCCATGCCTGCGCCATCAGAACCTGGCTTATCATTTGCACAGGAATCTCTGGCTTCTAACACTGGCAAAAGGCCCTAAAGGTGGTATTTGGGCTGAGCCCGAGGCCTGGTCGCACTGAGGAGGAAGGGGGAGGCCAGGGCCACAGTAGAGGGGCTTAGACGGCACCAGCAGATGTGACACCTGACCTCAGTGCACACGAAGCTGAGGTCAAAGAAAAAGCTTTATTGGCATACAGACAAGACTTCCGGGGGGGGGGGGGTGTCCTCCAAAGTCTCCCCTTCCCTGCTGACGGCAGAGCCCGGATCACCGCAGGAATCTGGGTACGAGCCGGACAAAGTGGGCTCATGGGAACTGGGAAAGAGGTCCACAGGACTCGAGTGTCACTCCGGCACTGTGTTTGGACTTGGTCACCAAGGGTCTTGGGAACACTGGCCGAAGTGGGTGGGAGAGAGGTTCACACGCCTGTTCTGGGGAGATCAGGGCTCAGTGAGTGGCTACTGAGCATGTCACCACGGTGAACTCATTCAGCACTATTGTGCCCCTTGGAAAAAGCCCAGGTGTGGGCAAAAGCAGCTTGGTCCAGAGAGTGGTTCCACCTGCACCTGACACTTCTGCCAGCCCAGCTGTGCCTGGCGGCCCTGGAAGAGACGGGACTGTGCTCTGTGAGGGTGAGGACCTATGTTCACCCTTCACCATCCTAGCATATATCAAAGGTACTCAATAAATATCAGGTAAAAGAAAAAAATTAATAAATAAGCCACCAGGAAGAGCTGGGGACAGGTCTGTAGGCAGCAGTACTGGTGCTGGTGTCCATCAGAGGAGGCGCAGGCACCTGTGTCTCACTGCTGCCTGGGGCCGTGGGATGGGGGGCACAGCACGAACAACCAGGGGAGGGCTTCCCCCTCTGTTTCCTGGGCTGCTGGTCTGCAAGGCCACGGGTCTGTGCCTCTGTCACCGGCATGTTCTCCAGGCCGGGCTGTGACATCTTCCCAGCTGTGCTCAATCTTGCTCCCTCATTTTTGGCTCAGTCCTGTGGCCACAAGTGCAGATGTCAGGACTGCAGCTGCCACGGGAGCCTGAGGGTCTGTCCTGGGCCCTCCTGCTGCGGGACCTGCTCAGGGAGGCGTGGCCTGTGCCTTCAGCTTCAGGGCCTCCTCCTGGGCCTTCTGGAGCCTGTACTGCCTGATCTTCCGCTGTCTGTTATAGAGACACGCTGCAGCAGCCACAGTGCCCAGGGTGATCGCCGCCACCGCCAGGACGATCCAGGCCATGTTGCTCTGCTGCTGGTCTGTGGAGAGGACACGAGAGGTGGTGGTGAGGGACGTGGAGAGGAACAGCGCCGGCTGGCGCGGCCCCGAGCTGCCAGCACTCACAGGCCACCGACGGAGCAGAGTCTCGAGTCTGGAGCCTCAGACTGAGGTAAGTGCTGATGGGGGGGGGGGGGTTGTCGGCAGCTGGCAGCCCCGGGCTCTGAAAAGTGAACCTGCAGGAAGTGAGTCTACCAATGCAATGTGCGCTCCTCCTAGTGAGGCCTCCTGCAGCCCAGATCCCAAGCTGCGCTCGGCAGCCATAACAGGCAATGACGTAAGCAGGGCCCATTAAAAGAAAAAAAAGAGCCAGCAACTGAACTGATGACAGTAAGAGAAAGCTCAGAAGGGCACACCAGGAGCTCCGGGGTCACTCCTAAGCAGTGCCCAGGAAGAAACTGGCACAGAGGCAGTTGCAGAGAGGAAAGAAAGGCCGCCAACCCCCTGAGTGGCTCAGGGTTGTGGGCGCACCCCCGAGGGTAGAGGGAGGCCAGGACAGGCGGGGGAGCTGTGCTGTGGGGGCCCCGGGGAGACCAGGACACCTCAGAGGCCATCAGGCTGTTTGGTCCTCTCTCGCTGCCTACTCCCAGCACAGAACTTGGGAATCTCGGTCACCCCACCCCCACACCATCACAGCCATTCAAAGAAACTGCTCGGCTAGGCCTCTAAAGTGAAGTTCCTCAACACCAGAATCATGGGAAGGAGACAGGGCAACAAGGCACCCACAGAGATCCCCGAGACCCCGGAAACTAATGTCATGGGCCCTGAAGTTGTGGGACTCATGGGGAAGAAAGTCAAAATGCAAATAAACAGTTGAACAACCAGGTCAAAGAGGATATTCTCAAAGAAATGCAAGCCTTGATCAGCGGGCTTAAAGCGGAACTTACCAATCTAATAGTGGTCCTAATGGAGACAAGCTCACTGAGCGTACTGCAGCCACAAAACGTTGGCTGAGACTAAAATAAAAAGTTGGCTGAGGCAAATAAGGAAATGCCAGATATGAAGGAACATTTTGATAGGGAAGTAGAAAATCTGAAAAGAAATCTAGATGAAATTCAGGATATAAAAAATACATGTGAAAGCAGGGGAAGACGACTCGAATATTGTGAGGACAGAATTTCAGACCTGGAAGACAAGGCAGAGGAAGCAAAGGCTGTAGTTAGGCACGACTCCAGAACTGAAGGAACGGCTCAGCAGTTAAAGCGCTCACCTAGCAAGCACCAAGTCAAGTGCTAAGTACTCGAGTTCACTTCCCCAGCACAATAAGACGGGGTAGGGAGGCGCGCGCCTGTAATCCCAGCACTGGGGAGGCTGAGGCAAGAGGATTGCCCTGAGTCCAAGGCCAGCCTGGGCTCCACAGTGAGTTCAGGACCAGCCTGGGCTACAGAGCGAGACCCTGTCTCAAAATAAATAAATAAATAAAATTTTAATTAAGCGCAACTCCAAAATTAGAAGTGAGCAAAGTAGCCAGATACAACAGCTGATGGATGATTCAAAGAGAACCAACCTCAGAATTATGGGTGTGGGAGAAAGCAGAAGACAGCACTGAAGATATAAAAAAAAAATTATTCACTAAAATAATGCAAGAAAATGTCCCTAATCTAGAAAAAAGAAATTAATTTTCAGGTACAGGAAGCTTATAGAACACCAAATAACCTCAACCAGCAACAAGACTCACCATGACATATCATAATCAAAACCTCAGAAATTCAACATAAAGAGAATATTAAAAGCAGCAACAGAAAAACAGACATTAGTCTACCAAGGCAAACCCATTCGAATTACTGCAGGTTTCTCAGCGCAAACTTCAAAGGCCAGGAGAGCCTGGAACTCAAGTTTTCAAGCTCTAAAAGACAGCAAGTGTCGACCCAGCTTGTTGCATCCAGCAGAATTACCCCTGAAAGCTGAAGGGGAACTAAGAATTTTTCATATCTAAGAATCGCTAAAGAAATCTGCAACCACCGGCCCGGCACTGCATAGGGGACTTGCAGGAATCTTTGAGAGAGACAGAGATAAGCAGCACCAAGAAACACGGTGGAAAGAAACGCCTAAAGAGAAAGTGTGACGAAAAATACATTGTTATTCGAATCGTTTGACTGGTATCTTTCTAGAACAGTACCAACTGTCTCATAAAACCTTCCCCCATGTTTATTATTTTTAATAATATATAAGTGCAAAATGCAGTATTTTTTGTGAGACAGGGTCTCGTTCTGCAGCCCAGGCTGGTTCAGAACTCACTGTGGAGCCCAGGCTGGCCTTGGACTCAAGGCAATCCTCCTGCCTCAGCCTCCCGAGTGCCGGGATGACAGGTGTGCGCCACCACGCCCGGCTTACAAAAAGTGGTGACTTGAGTGGTGAAATGAGTTACACGCATAAGATTAAATATGCTAAATATCGTACGGTTCCTCTGATTTGGGAAACCCAGAACACAGACATTGTATAGAACCAAATGGGCGTGACAGTGGGAGTCATAGGGGGACGGGGAGGGTGTGGAAGGGCCAGTAATGGGAAGGGAAAGGGATCGTAACACTGATGTGATATGTATATGCACAAAATACTCAGGTTCGTTGTAAACATTATGTATTGTGTGTGTGTATATATATATAAGTGAAAAAGGTGGGAACAAAGAGACAGGGGTGAGGACTTGGTCACAATCCCCTCGGCACCCCCACCCAGCCATTCACACAGGCTCACTCACAGAGAACCTTCAGGAACACCTCTCGGGTGACCTGCCCACGGGAGCTTGTGGCCACACACACGTAGGTGCCCTCCAACTCCCGTGTGACGGGCCTCAGGTCCCCGATGGGCAGCACAGCGTTGTCGTTTCTACGGTGACACTTCAGCTTGGGGTGGGGGTTCCCCGAGGCCTGGCACCTCAGTGTCTGCTGGGACCCCTCGTGCCAGGTCCAGTTTCCTGGGCAGTCCCTCTCGTCCAGCCAGGGGCCATCTGCGGAAAGGAGCAGGATGAGAGGCAGACGTCAGGGAGAGCTGTACCGAGCCCGGGGCACGGGCCTATCATCCTAGCGCTCTGGGAGGCCGAGGCAGTAGGATCTCACACTGGAGTCCAAACTGGGCAACGGACCAAGACTGACGTCTCAAAATGAAAAGTGAGCTGGGGCCGGGACACAGGCCTGTAACCGCAGTACTACGGGAGGATCCGGGCGGGGCTACTAAGCAGCTCAGTGAGACCCTGTGTCTAAGGTAAAAAAGGACTAGGGACGTGGCTAGGTCTGAAGACCCTGTGCCCGACCCCAGCCTCTCACACAGCGTCAGGGAAGGCTCGGGCGCAGCTGGGCGCACTTGCCCACCGTACTCAGGCCCCGGGTCCAGCTCCCCTGCACCCGGGATGGTGCGGCACGCCTATAATCCTGGCTCTGCACAGGCTGGTGCAGGATTGCCGCGAGTTTAAGGCCAGCCAGGGTGAGTTCAAGACCTGCCTGGAATATAGCCAGACCCTGATTAAAAGAGTCAGGGAGGCACAGGGGCTTCCTGGGGTGTGAGCAGGGCTGGCGGCTGGGAGCGCCGGGTCCCCCAGCCCAGCGCACTCACACAGGACGGTGAGCGCCCGCGTCTGGTTCTTGCGCAGCACCTGCCCGGCCACCTCCAGAGCGGCGGAGCAGGAGAAGCGGCGGCCGTTGTCCTCGGCGCTGGCCCGCAGCTGCAGCTGGGCGCGCGGGGACGGCGAGCCAGCGGGGGCGCCACTCAGCGTCACCACGGCTCCGGAGCCGGCTTCACAGTCCACAGTCACCTGGTCCCCGGCGGAGACCTCGGCCGCGGTGAGCTTCAGGATGGGTTCCGGAAAGCCTGGGGCGGGGTCACGGTTAGCCCCGCCTCTGGGCGCCCCGCACATCTCGAGCCCCGCCCACGGCCACGCCCCTTCTTACTATAAACTGTCACGGGGCTCTGGGTTGTTCGCTTCCGGCTCCCGAGCTCGACCTCACACACCAGCGTCTGGGTGCCCTCCTGCTCCGTGGCCACGTTGCCCGAGGCGACCACGGTGCCATTGCTGTGTGTGACGGTGGGAATGAGCTGCTGGTCCCCCACTGCCATGCGGACCTGGGCCTCGGGGGCAGGAAACAGCCCGTCCATGGAGCAGGTGACCTGGGGCCGCGTGCCCACCTCCAGGACCCGCGGCGTGCTGAGCTTTGGCTCAGTTTCTGGCAGCACTAGGGAGAGAGGGAGAGTGTGAACAAGGGGCACCCGAGGCCAGCCGGGGCAGCTGAGCGAGTTCCACCGCCCCGCCACGCCACACCAGCCGCCCCACCCAGGAAGCTGGCCAGGCCACGCCCGCCGCGGCGGACGGAGCCGGGCCTTCACTCTGAGCTACGCTAATCTTCCCGGTTTTATTTTGAGGCAAGCGCTCAGTAAATTGCCACATTTGGGGTCGATTTTTTTTTTTTTTTGAGACTGTTCTGCTCTGTAGTCCAGGTGGGTCCTGAACTCACAATGGAGCTCATGCTGGTATCCAGTACACAGCAATCCTCCTGCCTCAGCCTCCCAAGTGGTGGGATGACAGGTATGAGCCACGACACCCAGCACCAAATGGGGCTGGGAGAATCAGTCCCAGGGCCTGGAATTTCCCAGGCAAGTACTCCAATCACTGAGCTAGAGGCCCAGCCCTTAGCGGTCAAATTGGAGATCCGCCTGCCTCAGCCTCCTAGAGGTGCTGAGGTGACAGGCCTGCACCACCAGACCCGGCTTGCATCACCCCTGTCTGAGGTGCCCCTTAACCAGGTCAGTCTTCTGGAAGATCCTGTGGCCACAGGAACCCATCCCAGAAGGCCCCCGTGAGAGCAGCCAAGGACAAGCTCCTCCCAGAAGCCCGTGCGCCCCCGGCCACCGCCATGCGGCCCGCCCGTCGGGGATTCTTCCTCCCCAGTCCCTCCCCAGGGCCTCACCGAACGTTTGCAGCTGCCTGGGGACCGACGTGTTGTAGAACAGTTCCAGCCCCAGGGGACGCAGGTCCAGCCTTGCACGGCAGGAGAAATTGGCCCCGTGGTCCTCTCTGCCTGCCAGCACGGTGGCGGTAGCCGAGATGGGATTGCCTACCGGCAGCCCCTGGCTCAGCACCTCCTCCCCGCGGAGCAGCTCCACAGTGAGCTGATTTCGGGGCGCCCCGCCCTTCACCTGGCAGAGCAAGGTGACATTCTCCCCCACCGGCTGCCAGGAGGGCAGAGGCGCCAGCTCCACTCGCTCTGGGAACCCTGTGAGGAGACAGGGAAAGTTCCAGACGCTGGAGCGCCCCACGAGCCTGGGGAAGTCCCCACTCCACTGTGTCCCCAAAACACCACCCGCCACCCAGACAGGCAGGAATGACAAGACTTTCAGGGACTCAGGTCAGAGGCCTTGAGTGCGCGCCGCGGGGCCAAAGTCACGTGCTTCAGCAGCCGCCTCAAGTGGAAAGAACTTCAAAGAAAACATTCTTCTGAGACAGCGTCTTGCTCTGTAGTCCAGCCTGGTCCCACCTTCCCGCCTGCTGAGTGCTGGGATCACAGGCGTGTGCCACCGCACCCAGGCTATGTGGTGCTGGGGAGTCGAACTCAGGGCCACGTGCTTAACTGCTGTGCCAAGGCTCCAGTGCCGAGTTTGTTTTTATTTTTTATTTTTATTTTTTACTTTTTGCGGTAATGGGATTAAATTCAAACTTCAGGTATGCTAGACACTTACTTTACCACTAAACTACGTCCCAGCCCCCAACATGTCTTAGTTTTCTTAAAAAACTAATTAAGCCAGGTCTCGTGGCCAGGCCTCTAAATGATAGCACTCTGGGAGGCTGAGGCAGGCCGACCACAAAAGCTCAAGCCCAGCCCCAAAATATAAAAATGGGCTAGGGATGTAGCTCAGGGCGAAGACCCAGGTTCCACCTCTGGTACCCGAAAAAACCACAAACGTGTGTGGTTTATTTATGTGTTTGTGCAGTGCTGGGGACGGAGCCCATGTGCAGGCTGCCCCAGCCCACGACCCACTGTTTTTTTAAGATGTAAATTCTCTCAGTTTGACTGTTAAAAAGAAAAGGTCAACGTGAAGCTCAGGGTCTAGCCCAGCTCCACCACCTTCTGCAGACTCCAACTAGCACCTCAAACCTCAGCCCTAAATAGAACCAGCGGCTCCCCAGGCCCAGTTCCCAGCCGCTGCCTCGCCGCCAGCAGGGCCAGCCAGGGCCTACACCGTGGGCCTACACCTCCTTTTGCACTTGGCACCTTTTTTTTTTAGCACCTTTTTTGTTTGTTTGTTCTTGAGTCAAGGCTGGGCAGAGCTCAGACTGGCCTTGAATTTGTGGCCGTCCTCGTCCTCCTGTCACGGCCTCCTGAGTGTTTGGATTATGTGGTGCTGGGAATCGAACCCAGGGCTCCAAGCCCTGTGCTATTCCTCCAGTCCCTGACCTTGACCTTTGATCCCTCAGCTCAGTCCAGTTTTTCTCCCTGTTTTGCAGCGCTGTGGTCCACACAGAAATTCCTTACTGAGCTCCGTCTCACGCCCGTCTTTGATCTGGAGATGGTCTGGCCACCTTGCTAAGTCCCCCAGGCTGAGATTGAACCTACGATCCTCCTGCCTCTGCCTGCCGGCATGTGGGTGTGCCAGGCCTGTGCCACAGGGCCCAGCTGCCCTACTCCTCTTCATGCTGCTGTTACTGGCAATATTTACACTCTGGCCAAGGCTCACAGCCAGCTGCTTCTTGTAAGTCCATCCTCATGCTGGGGAGACCCCTGGCCTAGTCACAAACCCGCCATGGCTCCCCAAAACCCAGAGGAGGCTCAAGTCTCTGCTGCTTACCTCCAGCTGTACCTGCCCGACATGCACACCCCTCCTGTGGCCCACCAGGATGTCCCCCCACTCTCAGCTTTGCCTAGGACATGCCCTCCACCTACAGTACTGCCATTACTGTCCCCTACAAGTCCATCAAAGCCTCCCAGGAGCCAGCTCCTTTAGGACTTCTGTCTCCGAGCGTTTTGGGAAAGGCTCAGTCATCTTTACACCAGGAGCCAGGCAGGACTGAGCTGGAGACTCCCCGCTTCTGCTCAGCGGCTCCCAGACAGGACCCAAGGCCTGCGCTGAGCTACGTCCTCAGCCCTTATTCATTTACTTACTTATTTATGCTGAGAGTGTCTCACTACGTTGCTAAATTGCCAAGAGTGGGGTTGAGCTTGCCATCCTCCTGCCTCAGCCTCCCAGCACTGGAATTACAGGCGTGCATCACACATAGCTAGTACGTGATGCTGGGAGATCAAATCCCGGGCCGCCGCCACCTAGGCAAGGCCCTAACCACTGAGCCACAGCCCCCGTATTTGCTAGGCCACTAAACTGCCCACACACATAAGGCTGGGCTTGCACACGGGATCTTCCTGCCTCAGCCTCCCAGAGCGCTGTGACGGTAGGCTTGTGCCCTCCGGAGCCTGGCGAGAGATGCCTGCATCACCGGACAGCGCACACATCGCTTTGAGAGCTGAGGCCCAGCTGCCCCGCCCCTGGGACTGGAAACCCTGCCAGCACAGCTGTTACCAATCCTTTTGGTTGCTGCAAATATGTGAAAAATGTCATCCTCCCCTTTGGGAGCAGAGTCTCACTCTGTAGCCCAGGCTGGTCCTGAACTCACTGTGTTGCCCAGGCCGGCCTCACACATAAGGCAATCCTCCTGCCTCAGCCTCTCGAGTGCTGGGATTACAGGTGTGCACCACCAGGCCCAGCTTATGTGGTGCTGGGGAATCGAGCCCAGAGCTTTGCCATGCCAGGCAAGTACTTTAACCACTGAGCTACGCCCCAGGCCCTGTGGGCTAGTTTTTATTTGCATTTTTGTTTTTCAGATGCTGGGATGAAACCCAGGATATCACACACTACAGCAAGTGCCCCCACCGGGCTTGGCCCCGGACTGGCGTGTGTCCTCAGGGCGTCAGATCCAGTGCCTTGCAGATGAGCCCAGCGGCCGGGAAGGTGTTCCCAGCACTTCGGGAGGTTGACACTGGACTGTCCCAGGTTTGAGCTCAGCCTGGGTGATCTAGTGACCTAGTGAGACCCTACCTCAAAATCGGAAGTTTAAAAATGGGTAAGGATGTAGCCCACTGTGAAGGTCCTGGGTTTGACCTCCCGTAGCTCTTCCCCAAAAAAAGATGAGGCAAGCGATGAGGAAGGGCACAGCGGTCAAAGCGCCTGCCCAGCAAGCACAAGGCCCTGAGTTCAACTCCCCAGCACCACGTAAAGGTGGGCATGGGCGTGGGCGTGCACGCCCGATCCCAGGACTTGGGAGGCCGAGGCAGGAGGACTGCCACGAGTGAGTTCAGGATCAGCCTGGGCACAGAATGAGTCCCTGTCTCAAAAAAAAAAAAAAAAAGACAGATGAGGCACAGGCTGGTTTGAGGGCAGGGGTGGTGCGCTTGCCCAGCACACACGAACACACACACACACACACACACACACACACACAGAGCCTACGCGTCCAAAGAGAATTCTGGAAAGTTCTGAATCCCTACTCAACACTCCCGGTGCACTCATGAGGCTTCTGGATGCCAATGGGCCTTTTTCTTTTGGTAGCACTGATTCTGAGACAAGGCCCCCCCCACACCACAAGTTGTCTAAGCTAGGCTGGAATTTGTGGTCCTCCTGCCTCAGCCTCCCAGGGTGCTGAATCCATCAGCCCGGGCCGCTGGGGCCCAGCGACAGCAGGGCGGCTGGACCCCGCCCCGCCGCGGCCCCGCCCCCAGGCCCGCCCCGCCCCGCCGCGGCCCCGCCCCCAGGCCCGCCCCGCCCCGCCGCGGCCCCGCCCCCAGGCCCGCCCCGCCCCGCCGCGGCCCCGCCCCCAGGCCCGCCCCGCCCCCACTCACGGTACAGGAAGATGGACGCCGAGGCCGAGAGCTGGCGGCCGTCGCAGACGGCGTAGCACAGCGGCTGGCTGTCCTCCCGCACGCCGCTCAGCGCGTACAGCCTCCAGCGGGCGCCGCGGCTGACCTCCCGCTTGGTCAGCGCGGTCTCCAGGCCCAGCACCGGGTCGCCGCCGCAGGCCACGCTGCAGTTCAGCAGCACGGAGCCTCCCGGAGGCACGGCCGCTCGCGCCGGGGAGATCTGTATCTGGGCGCTGCCAGGGGCTGGAAAAAAGCGGGGCGGCGTGTCCCACGGTCGGCTCCGTGCCCGGCTGCGCCGGCCCGACGGAGCTCTCCGCCCTCCGCGTGGGGCAGAGGCCTCCAGGAAGGCGCCGGATTACCCAAAGGGAAGTGAGGCCGGCCGGGGCGCCCACCCTCAGCCCAGCACTGGGAGACGAGGCGGGAGGGTCACGGGTTCGAACCCTGCCTGGCAACTGGTCACGTAGTCAGGCTGTCTCAGCGCAAAACCTTAAAGGAAACGGTCCGGAGCCGGCCCGGTGCCGGCCTGCGACCCGGCCGCTAGGAGGCCCACGCGGGAGGGTGTCTCCAACGACGAGAAGGGGCCGGAGACAGCTGGGAGCCAGCGCCCCGGGTTCGACTCCCAGGATCGCAGGGGAAAAAATCATTTTAAAAATAGAGCCGGGGCTGGAGGTCAGCGTGACGCCCCTGGGTCCCAGCCCCGGTACGGGGGACAGTCAGCGAGGCCCTGCTGCCTCCGCTGTCCCATCCCGGCACCCTGGGGCTTCATCTGGTCTTTAAATTTATTTTCGTGTTCCTGAGGATTGGACGCAGGGCCTTTTCACTGAGCTACAACCTCGGGCTCTTTTTGGGTCTGATTTTCAGACAGGGTCTCAACCACTGCAGCTGGCACCTCAGGGACAGCGTTGGGCAGAAGGTGAATGATGAGGAAAGGCTGGCCAACCAGAGCCAAGAGAGGCAGCCCAAGTGCAAAGGCCCTGAGGTAGGGTGGCCGGAGGAGAGAGTGATGGTGTCAGTAAGATCCCGTGGACAGCGGCTCTCATGCTAACAATGTGTTCAGACCCGAATGTCCCCCCAGGTCTCCATGTACTTGGAAGGGGACTGCATTGTGGGGTAACTGGATCAAGCAGGTTGCTTTCACGTGCCAGGAAGTAAGTGGTGGTGGCGCCAGGGCCAGGGGTGAGCGTCAGCCCCTAGATCGCCTCCCAGGACGGGAGGCTGCCAGCAGCTGACCTGTGCCGCTGCCTGGCCGAGAAAAGTCGTGGGAAACGTGAGCCAGCACGAAGCCGCCCGCCCCTGCCATGGGCACCCGGTGGCCAGTTCCGGCAGTGGCAGGCGCCCGACGCGTGCCCCCCACCAGGACGATAGGAGCCACAGAAGGTTTTTTTCTTTTTTGAGACCGCTGTGTGGCCCCAGCTGGTCCTGAGCTCGCTGGCTGCGTAGCCCAGGCTGGCCTTGAACTCACAGCGGCCCTTCTGGCTCAGCCAGGGAAGGCTTTGAAGAGTCAGGGTCGCCCTGAGCTAAGGCCTCCGCCCCCAGCCACGCTGTTCCTCGCTCCCCGGACAAGCTGCGTTCTCTCTGGGCCTCAGCGTCCCCGTCTGACGGGTGGGTGAGTTCAGTTCCCGCTCACGACCCCGCAGCTCCTGATGAGATCCCGGACTCCAGCGCCTCCAGAGTTAGAACCCAAAAGAGGCCGAGGCGGGAGGATGGCTGGAGCCCGGGAGTGGGAGACCCAGACGAGAACGAGCGCTGGAACTTCGAGTCTGCAGTGGGCCGGCAGCTCCAGGTAGTGATCCCGGCATTCCGGGAGGACGAGGCCGGAGAGATGGAGTCGGGCCGGCTGGGGGCTGTCAGGGGCTGGGTGAGACCTTGTTTCACAATGCTCCATGGAAAGTGGGCCGGCTTAGCGCCGGGCTGCGCCACTACTGGATGGGGAGGTTTTGGTTTCATAACACGATTGCGATCAGGGGTAAAGACCGTGCCCGGCCCGTGCCAGGACCCGTCCCGGCCCGGCCCGGCCCCATCCCCGGCCCTTCTCCATCCCCGCCCCGGGCCGCCTCCCGTCCTCGGATTAGCGGCCTCGGGGACCAAAGGCTGCGGCCGCCGCGGGCGGGAAACTCTCCAAGGATGATCCTGGACTCGTTCCCGGCCCGCCGCGCCCGCGGAAAGCCGGTTCCTGACCTAGAAAGCCGCGGGTTCCGGCGGCCCAGCAGCGCTGGCCGCGCCGCCGTCCAGCCCGCGGCTGCTCCCTCCCCGGCGCGGACTTGGGGCGCAGCGGGCGCCCCGCGACTCGGCCGCGGGCCAGTGAGTAATGAGTTCCTGGAATTCCCCGCGCCCAGCAGCCCGGACTTCCCCACGGGCTGCGACCAGGAAGAGAAGGGGGCCGCGTCCCTAACCCCGCCGGCCTCGTCCCGCGTGGGCTCGTGGGCGCCGGCGGCCCGGGGCGTGGAGGCCTCGTGTTTTCTCGGGCTAGGGGCTTGGAGCCGCGTCCCGCCCTCGGAGGGTCTTGCCACCGCCACGGCCTCAGCCTCCCGCGTGCGCGAGACGGCCGCCGGCGGGAGATGCTCCTGCTTCCCGCTGGGGACACGGAGGCGCCCGCGGTCGCCCACGCCCCCGGCTCCGCTCCGGACCCCCGGCGCCGGCCTCGCGACTCGCGTCTCGCGTCTCGGACTTTGGCGCAGCGGGGCGGCGGGGATCGCGCGGGCTGGGAGACTGAGGCAGGCGGGTCGCCGTCGCGCTGGGAGCCGGTGGCTCCGAAGTCCGACCCGGGGCTGCGGCACAGCTCCGCTCCCCGTCCCCGCGTCCCGACCCACGAGCGTCCGCGCCCCCCGCGTGGGCCCGGAGCTCCCGAGGGCGGCGCCGCCCGGCTCACCTGATAGCAGTGCGGCCAGCAGGGCCAGCAGCAGGGCGGCGGTCATGGTGACGACGCGGGGGCTGGCGCGACTGGGGCGGCGGGGCGCGCGCGGGGCCTTTATAGCCGCGGGCCACGGGGTGCGAGGGCGGCGCCGCCGCGTTCCCGGAAACCCCGCTCCTTCCCCTCAGGACCGAGGCCGGCATTTCCGGGCCGCGCAGGGCACCGCAGAGCCGGGACTCCCGGGCCGCCGCCGCCGGGGCAGTCGGACGGGCCCGCGGCGGGTGGCGCGGGGTCGCCGCTCCCGCGACGCGCGCGATTCTGCCCCGGGAGGCTGAAGCGGGCGGGTCCCGCTGGGCGCCCAACCTGGGCAGCTCGGCCGCTTGGTGAAGCGCTGCCTCAAGAAAATACCGAGTGGGGGCTGCGGCCGCCGTGCTCCGTGGGGTCACTGGCGTCCCCGCACGCGGCCTCCACGGCTTCCTCTTTTCGTCCCGGCCGCCGGGTGGCCCGGAAAGAGGAAGAAAGCAGTGTGCTCGTGACGCGTGGGCTGCCGCCGCCCCGCGCCCGCGGGGAAACTGTGGCCGTTCGGGCCCCTGGTGGGGGCGGGAGGCCTCTCACGCCCGACCTGGAGGGGAACCGAGGAACCCGCGGGCCGAGCCGCGGACACGCAGGGTCCCAACGCCCGGCCCCGGCGCACCCGCGTGAGACTCACGCGGGGCCGCGATCCCCGCCCCGTGTCCTCTGCGCTAAGACCGGCATCCTGTGGTGGCCGGGTCGCCATGGCGACGGCGTCGGGGTCACGGGGAGGGCGGGGCGCGGCCGGAGACGCGGAATTTCCATGGAGAAGCGGAATTTCCACGGGGATCTCGGCCTGTCGGGTGCGCGGGCACCACAGAGCCTGGGAATCCCGCGCGACCCTGCAGCGCCGCCGTGATGAGCGTCCGCTGTGTGCCGGGATGGTGAGCACTGGCAGTGTGCCGGCGTGGTGAGCGCCCGCTGTGTGCCGGGCATCATTCCAGGCGAACGCCCTAGGAGAGCCCGTGGCCAGGGCCGGTGGTGCAGCCTGGTGCCCAGCTGCGGGCGTGACCGCCTCAGTTTGTGATCAGGGATGGAGAGTGAGCAGGGCAGGGAAGCGAGTCCAAGCCAGCTGGCCAAGGACCTCTGTCTGTCTGTCCGTCCATGGAGTCTTGCTGAGTAGACCAGGCTGGTCCTGAGCTCACTCTGCCAACTCGTGGGAATCCTCCTGCTTCACCCTCCCCAGTGCGGGCATTACCGCCACCCCGCCACCCTCACTACACATGCCTTTAAGGGTGCCTTCTGCAGATTTTGTAGCCAGGATGGCAGAGGCTGGCCACATGCCCAGTGCCCAGTCCCGGGGCTGGGCAGTCCTGGACCAGTGGCTGGAGGCTGGGCACGGTCTGGGCGTTGCTATGGTTGGGACTGGGCCCCGGGCCCTGGGTGGATGGCGGGCGTCTCCTGGGTGGTCATGGGTGGGGCGGGCACGGCCTCGCCAGCCTCACACCCCTTGGCGTCTCCATGCGAGGGAGGGAGAGCTGTGCCCGGCCTCACCGCAGCGCCAGGAAGGGCCCGGCTTCCTGCTGGCACCAGGCCGAGGATCGGCTCATACTGACCCGACCGGTGGGTCCAAAGGCCTCCAGCTGTATTTCATGTGTGCGTGTTTTTGTGTGTGCGTGTGTGTGTGTATCTCAGCTGCATTCCAGGGATCTGTGCTGAGCTATTTGCCCAGACCAGTTTCCACTTGATTTTTGAGGCCGGGTCTTGGTAACTAGCAAGTGGCTGAGCCATCCAGGCTGGGTTGGGACGTGCGATCCTCCTGCCTCAGACTCCCCGAGTGCCGGGCCAGGCCCAGGAACCGTGTTTGTACATCTAGCTGGACTGTCCAGGCAGAGTGGCCGGATCTCTTCCTCTCCCAGAGGCGCAGGTGACAGGCGGGGCTCATCCTAGGCGGGGCTGGCCTGGCGTGGCCTGAGGGGCATCCCCAGTGGCCCCAGGGCCTTTTGCATCCTGAAATGAGGACTGACACTCCTGGGCTGTTTTCGGGGCGGGAAAGGGCCCAGTGGTCACTTGGCCGGGTCCGGGCCGATGGACCGCAGCTCTGCCGACTTCCTTTTTTGACACAGGGCGTCGCTCTGGTTGGTCCTAACTGGTCCTCTGCTCACTGAAGCCCAGGCCTGGCTTGGACACGGCGGTGCTCCTGCCTCAGCTGCCTGCGTGCGGGGACTCCGGGCTGTACCTCGCCTGGCGACGGTCCAGGGCTCAGCGCTGCGCCCCGCCCAGCCCAGCCTTGGCCCGCGGCCTTCCCGGAGCTCACTGCTGGTCCGTTTTTACTTTTGGGTTTGAGGCGGCGTCTCACTAAGTCACTAGCTTGCCGGCATGTGAGCCCTCCTGCCTCAGCCTCCCAGCGCTGGCACGGGTGGTCTTTGCCTGGGCATCTTACTCTGCCACTCTATGCTATCCTGTCCCGGCTTGAGCCGTGGTCTTGTCTGGAGCTACATCTCCCCCCTTCTTTTCCCATGTTATTTTTATGTTTATACATGCTACATTGAACTTAAGTGCTTCGTGTATGAATGACAAGCCCCTGCCTTTCTGACCCCCCTGGCTCCCACTGCCCCCCGTTTAGCTCTACGACGTGACTGTGACCTGGCTTCCTCTTATTAGAGACACCGTTCGATGTGTAACTCACTTCATGGGGCATGGTGGGCTCAACTTGCCTCCATTTACCTACAGAAGCCTCAAAGCTCTCTGTGTTCATGGCAGAGTAGTACTCCAGTCCACAGTTTAGGTCTCCACTGGTCTGTTGCTGGCTTTGTGTGTCCTCCACACATTGGCTGCTGTTACCTGTGCTGCGGTGAACACGGGTCTGCATGCATCTCTGTGACATGATGCTTTTAATTCTTGGGAAGATTCCCAGAGGAGGCGTCACACCAGAGAGGACATTTATTTTCAGCCTTTTGAGGAATCGTCCTGCGGCACCCCCAGACCCCATGGCGTCGGGTTCCGTTCTCCCCTCAGCCTGGCCGGTGTGGATGGCTGAGGTCCTGATACGCCTCATTCCCTCCGGGGTCAGGCGGTGCCTTGGTGATGTTCTGGTCTGTGTCTCTGTAAGGCCGAGGACCCCGAGCATCCTTCCACGTGCTCACTGGCCATCTGGACGTCACGCGCGCCGCCTGTTCTTTCCCGTTGGCTCTCTGAAGGCGAGAGGCCTGTTCCTCAGCTCCGTGTACATTCTGGTTGCCAGCCCCCGAGCTGAGGCCTACGTGACTATTCCCTCCCATTCTGTCAGTGCTGACTACTTTTTCTTCTGAGACAAGGTCTCCCTCTGTAGCCCAGGCTGGCCCTGGACTCACAGCGACCCGCCTGCCTCAGCCTCCCGAGTGCTGGGCTCACAGATGTGCGCCACCACGCCCGGTTTATGTGGTGCTGGGGAATCGAACTCGGTCACTGAGTGCTTTAACCACAGAGCTGTTCCTCCAGCCCCAGGGTCTCAGTTTTGAGATCTAGGTCTTTGACCCGCCTTGACGTGACTGCGGCGCGCAGTGACAGCGCGGGCCAAGACCGTCCCTCTGCGGGTGGTGTCCGCGGCTCCCAGCCCCTGGTGCAGAGGCTGCGCCCTGGCCGGTGAGCTTCAGCTCCTCATCGCAGGCCAGGGGGCTGCGGTGCCCGCGCTGTCTGCACCCTCAGCTCTGTCCACCGGCTGCCCTGCCTGGGTCGGTGCCAGCACCATATCGGTTTTTTGTAACTGTTGCTTCATGATGTAACTTGATGTCTGGCTCATCCTACATTTATGGCCTTGATACAGCGTCTCTCACTAAATGGCTCAGCTTCCTGTGCTGTGCTTAAAATTGTAACCCTCCTGCTGGCGCCTCCCAGAGCGCTCAAGTTACAGGCCTGTGCCACCCAGCCCTTGGGCAGGAAGACTGCTGTGAGTTCGAGGCCAGACTGAGCTACCTAGTGAGTGAAGGACCATCCTCAACTACAGAGCATAACTGTCTCAGAATACAATGAAACAAAAATCAAACAGCTGTAGCTGTAGTGGTTAGTGCTTACAAGGCACAAGGCCCTGGGTTCAATTCTCCAGCACCGCCTAAACTGGGTGGAGTGGTGCATTCCTGTAACCCCAGCACTTGGTAGGCTGAGGCAGGAGGATTGTCCTGAGTCCAAGGCCAGCCTGGGCTCCACAGTGAGGTCAAGACCAGCGAGACCCTGCCTCAGACATCAATATATACAAGTCATTAAATAAAATAAAGTTTATTTTAAGCAAACACCAACCCAAGGAGCAGGCGCCTGGCACTGCCGCCGCCGAGGGGCCTTGGGCCGCAGCCTGCCCTGCGCGGGTCAGGGGAAGTCACTGTAAGGCAGGCGGAAGGGGTGCAGTGGCGGGTAGCGCGTGTCGTGCCACAGCAGCCTGTCCTCCAGGAAGGCGACGGCGGGCAGCGTGAGGACCAGCGTCTGGTGTTTGAGCATGCTGTGCACATTCAGGCCTGCGGGCGGGCGGGTGCACTCAGAGAGGCCGGGGCCTCTCGCTCCAGGGGCACCCTGCCCACTGTGTGGGCGGTGGGCCCGGCACTCGGGCTCCCCTTGCCTGGGCTGCCCTACGGAGCTGTGACTTGGGCCTGAGTCCAGCGGGATGGATGCTGAGCAAGCGGAGCGGTGGCTTTGCAGAGCCGGGGCTGGGGGACTCGGGGTCCCACCCACAGCCACAGCCAGAGGACAGCATGAAGGCCACGCAGAGGGACAAGCTGACAAGGCGCGCACTGCTGCCCTCTCGTGGCGCTGCAGGCAGAGCTGCAACAGACTGATTTTTCCGTGGCATTTGGAGTTTTTCAGGGCTCGGGACTGAGCCCAGGGCCCTCACAATGAGCTGCGTCCTGGCCCGTGACTGTCCCGCCAAATCACTGAACTGCCCACGCTATCTAACTCGCCATCCTCCTGCCTCAGCCTCCCAGAGCTGGGACCACAGCCGTCCGCCCGCAAGCCCGGCCAGGAGCCTGCCTTTAGGCGCCATCAGGGAGAGCCGAGCCCTGCGCTATTCAAGGGCGTCCCACAGCCAAGTGACAGACACGGGGAGCGGAGCGGCCCTTTTACTGCTATGTAAATGCAAGTGTATCTCTTTCCAGTGAAAGGGTCTTGCTATGCTCAGGCTAGCTTCAAACCTGTTAGGAGCACACGCAGGACTTGAACCTGGTACCCTCCCGCCTCAGCCTCCCAGAGCCAGGATTACAGGCCTGCACCACCGCGAGATTCGGAGGAGCCCATGATTCTCAGTGGGGCCAGCGCGGTTCCGCAGTGGGGTCTGGGCGCCCTGTGCTCACCAACAGCGGGGATCAGGTTGATGGTCTTGAGTCCGGAGGCAGCCTCCACGATATTCCGCGGCATTCCCTCGTGGGTCCTGTAACGTGAGACAGTGAGCCCTGCCTGCGGCCGAGCCGTGCTCAGCCCACTCCCCACCCCACACTCACAGGTCCACGAGCAGCACAGAGTCGCCCCAGCGGCGGTGGCGTGCCAGCTCCACCAGGTACCGGGGCTCTGCGGTGGGCATCTCCAGGGAGTCTAGCACGTGCAGGTCGTCCTGCGGGGGAGGAGCCTGAGCCGTGTTCGGACCCCACCCGGCCACTCTCATACCCTGGGCCCCGTGGGATGGACTGTACCTGGGCCAGCTTGACCGACAAGGCCACCTTGAGGCCCAGTACCCGCACCTTCATGGGCAACATGTAGTAGTAGCTCGTGGGGCCCCGGGGGCCGTGGGCAACACCACCTGTGGGACATGGGCTTGTGAGCTGGAGCGGGCCACGCAGGCTCCAGGCTTGAGCAATCTGGTTGATAAGCTGGGCCGGGGGGCACAGGACTGGCGCCCAGCACGCCAGGAGGCTGAGGCAGGAGGCTGGCATGCTTGAGCCCAGCCTAGACGATGCAGTGACTGCCAGACACCCTGGCTCAAAAATCAAAGCTAAAAATGGGCGGGGGGTGTAGCTTAGCGCTGAGACACTGGGCTTGACCCCTAGTGCCACAAAAAAAGGGGGAAAAAAGACCCAGGGAGGTCAGGGAAGGAGGAAGCCAGGCCAGCAGGGAAGACGGGGCATCAGGCACACGGAAAAGAGGCTGTGCCCAGGCAGCAGGGACCGGAACTCCCCGACTGGGGCCTTGACCTCCCTGCTGCCAGGTACTGTGGCAGGACACCAGGTCCAGGGTCGGAGCCCACAGCCTCGTGCAGCCGGCAGGTGCCACGGAGCGACGCCCCGACCCCTTCATTTTTTTTTTTTTACTCTACTTAAATTCCTGCTTCATTTTATTTTACTTTTTTTGAGCCCCGGACTTGCTATTGAGTCCAGGCTGGTTTTGAACTCCCTATATAGCCCCGCCTAACCTCAAACTCTTTTTCTTTTTGAAACAGGTGTAGCTGGTCCTAAACTCAACAATGTAGTTGCAGGTGGACCCAAACTCATGCAATCCTCCTGCCTCAGCCTCCCAAGAGCTGGGATTAGGGACGGGCCATCACACCTGGCCTTGTGCTTGGCCGGCAAGCGCTACCTGCTAAGCTATGCCCAGCCCAACCTCACGTGTGGGACCCTCCCGGCCCTGCTTGGCCTGCTCAGAGGCGGCTTGGAGCAAATCGGGCAAGCCGTGGGCCGCAGAACCGCGGTGCCATGGAAGGAGCTGAGACGCCGCGATTTCTGAATTCTACGGATGTTGGGAGTCAAGGACCGAACCCTCCATGTGCCACGTTCCACAGAGCCAGGAGACAGAGGTGGGGCCGGGAGTCAAACAGAGGCGGGCCGGGGCGAGCTGGGGCAGGAGGGAGGGAGGACGCGTCCCCACGCGGGCATGGCAGATCTGCCACCAGAGGCCCGTGCCCATCCCGGGCCCAGGGTGGCTCAGGGGTACCCACCACCCGGCCTGACATGGGCAGCCGGTGTGAGGACTCACCACCTCGCCAGATGGGGGAGCGGATGCTGCCGTGCCGGGCCCGCCCGGTGCCCTTCTGGGGCCAGGGCTTCCGGCCCCCACCCCGCACCTCGGCGCGCGTCTTGGTCTTGGCGTAGCTCTGCGAAGCGAGAGGGGGGTGAGGCTGGTGAGGCTGGCGGGGTGGCGGCGCAGGGAGCAGAGGGGTGCCAGCCCGCAGCGGGGAGCCAGGGGAGGCGGTGCGGGCCAGAGGTGGAGTGCCAAGGCCAGTGCTGCCTGACAAGCGCCGGGCCCTGGGTTCAATTCCCCAACGCTCCATAAGCCAGGCATGCCGGCGCAGGCTTGTAATCCCAGCCCTTAGGAGGCTGAGGCAGGAAGACTGCCGTGTGTTCCAGGCCAGCCTGGGCTCCATGGTGAGTTCAGGGCCAGCCGGATCTATAGAGCCAGACCCCATCTCCAGAAAGAAATTGAAAGGGGGGCGCAGGTTTGTAATCACAGCACTGCCAAGGCAGAAGGCTCCAAACTCCAGCCCACCCTGGGCAACTTGGTGACTTAGTGAGAACTTGTCTCAAAGTCAAAACTGAAAAACGGGCTGGCTCAGCGAAGGCCCAGGGTTTGACCCCAGCACCACAAAAACACAATTAACCACAAAGGACGTAAGCAGAGGTCAGACTTGGTCCGCCGGAAGGTAGGAGGCCCTGGCTAGTAATGGGTTCTTCAGAGCTCCTGACACAAAACCCAACCTCCTCACTAGTGCTCCTGCCTACTTCAATGGCAACACTGTGCGCTCCTTCTGGTCTCTACCACAGGGCCTCTGTGCATACTGTTTCCATCATCTGTCTACTCCAGCCCTGAGGCTACCTTGATTGGGTTGGCTTCTACAGATGGGCCTGAGATTACGGGACATTCCACTGCCCCTAATGACACACAGGTATAACTAGTAACTACTTGATTCACACTTTTTTTTTTTTTTTGAGACAGGTCTCACTCTGCAGTTCAGGCTGGTCCTTAACTCACTACATAGTCAGGCTGGCCTTGAACTCACACAGTCCTCCAGTCTCGGCCTTCTGAGTGTTGGGGCCACCATGCCTAGCTTATGCAGCACTGGGAAATCAGACCCAAGACCTTGCACGTGCTAGCGAGCATTCTGACTGTCGTGCTATTCCTGCAGCCCACACAGTAATTTCTTTTTCTTTCTTTTTCTTTTCTTTTTTTTTGAAACAGGGATTTCCTCTATAGTCGAGGCTGGTCCTAAATACGCCGTAGCACAGGCCGGCATCCAACTCACACAATCCTCCTGCCTCAGCTTCTCAGGTGCTGGGATTACTGGCATGTGCCACCAGGCCTGCCTGATTTCTAAGTGGTGCTCAGGAATTGAACTCAGGGCCTTACCGATGCCCGGCCAGTGCTCTAACCGCTGAGATGCACCTGCAGACCCCAGTCCCTTCTTCCACTGGACCACGAGACCCATGAGGGGACCCTGCCCGCTCGCTCCATGTATTTTTCTTTTCTTTCATTTTCCGAGACAGGGTCTTGCTCTGCAGCCCAGGCTGGTCCTGACCTCACTGATGTGGCCCAGCTCGCCTCAGACTCAGGACAGCCACCTGCCTCAGCCTTCAGGGTGTGTATACCACCACGTCCAGCTTTATGTGGTACTGAGGAACTGAGCTCACGGTCTTGAGCTTGCAAGGCCAGCACTTTAACCAACCGCCACTGTGCCAGTCCTCCAGCCCTTCCTTCTTTAGTTTAAAAATTTTTTTTTTACCTATCTACTTTTTTTTTGAGGCCAGGTCTTGCTCTGTAATCAGGCTGGTTCCAAACTCACTAAGTAGCGACAGTTGACCCTGGACTCGCAGTAATCCGCCTGCCTCAGCTTCCCAAGTGCTGGCATTACTGGCCTGTGCTCCCATACCCAGCTTATCTGGTGAGGAGGAACCGAGCTCGGGCCGTCGTGTGCCAGGCCGGCACGTTAACCGCAGAGCCATCCTCCGGCCCTGCCCTTTTATGGAGGCACTGGGGATGGATGCGGCGTCTTCACTTGGGCTGCATGCCCGGCCCGCTTTCATCCTTTATTTTGAGCCAGGGTCTTGCTGAGTCGCCACGGTGCCCAGTCTGGGATCACAGGCCGGAGCCTCTGGGCTGGCTCCATGGTGTCTACTACCGGATCCTCTCCCCAGGATCATGCCCACAGACGCGGCAGGTGCTCAGGGAACCAGGGTCGAGCTTCCTGAAAACCGCCTCAGCCAGGTCAGGCTAGGGAGGCCGAGGGAAGCCCACCCCGCCTCGCTCGCAAGGGACACTCACAATTCTCCTGAAGTTCTTCTGCCAGATGGCAACCTGGTGGAGGATATCCAACCTGGAGGGGTGGGGAGACAGGAGAGGCGCCCCTGCTTAAAGTCCTCTCCAGGATCAGGGGCAGTGCTCCCGTGGTCACAGCACTCAGGAGACTGAGGCAGGAGGGTCGCTTCGGCCCTGGATTTCCAGGCCAGGCTAGGCAACAGAGCAAGACCTAGTCCCAAATAACTCCCTACCCTATTAAGGTACCCACGCTCCTCCTTTTGATCTCCAGGGTCCTGGTGTGACTATAGTCCCTGACCTCATCTTGAGTCAACTCCAGCGAAGCTGACCTCTCTGCAAGATGAAGTCTAGCCTCAGGACCTTTGCACTTGCTGTTCCCTCTGCCTGAAATTCTTTTGTTCTGGTCAGGTCCTTCTGAGTGTACAGGTGACAGCTCAAACTGCCACTTCACACCTCTAGCCCTCAAACTACCTCTGGAGAAGTCCTCATGGCATAGAGAGCTGTCCCTTAGTCCTCCCACGGGACCTTGCTTCACTCCCACCATGATAGCTCACTGCCAGCTGTGCCGTGGCCTGGCTTGCCTCTCTGGTTCTGCGCTGCTCTCCAACTCACGACCCTCCTGCCTCACCCTCCTGAGAAGATGCGACTGCGGGTGCGCACCCGCACTCCTGGGGGAAGCCATCTTTAAAAACAAACAGGAGGACTGAAGGAACGGCTCTCGGCGGTTAAGAAACACCTGCCTAGCAAGTGCTCAGCCAAGCGCTAAACACCCGAGTTCGATTCCCCAGCACCACATCAACCGGGCATGGTGGTGCACGCCTGTAATTTCAGCACTCGGGAGGCTGAGGCAGGAGGATACCCAAGTTTAGGCCAGGTTAGGCAACTGAGCAAGACCTCTCAAAATATAAAAATACTTCCGCGCACCCTACAGCCCTGTGTCCTTAAGCCCCGGAAGATTCTCCGTGCCTCTGAGCGCTCACGCAGGGAAAGCCATCGGGGCCCGGCGCTCCACCCCCACCCCGGTCACGATCACAGCCCCCACTCACCGGGGCGCCGCAGCAAACACGTCGGGGTGCAGGTCGGCCAGGCCCACGCGCTCCTCCTCGTAGCCCCGAAGGGACTCGACCCAGGCCTGCACCGGGCGCCGGTGCGCGTGGATGGGGCGCTCACATCTGCGTAGCACTGGTTCCCGGAGACCTGGCTCGGGGATAGATCGGGTCAGAGGTCCGAGCTGCGCCGGCTGGTGAAACACACCTGAGCGCTCGGGAGGCCGAGACAGGAGGATCCCCAGTTCCAGCCCATCTTAAGCAACTCGGCGCGCGACCCTCTCTCAAATCAAAAATGAAAAAGAACTGGAGATGCGGATCAGGGCGGTCCGCTCCATCTCTGGGACCCCAAAAGCTCTGCGACCCCCTCCCCGCCCCCCGAGAACGACCCCGGCAGCCGCACCCGCACTCGCCACTGGCTCCGGCCGGTCCGCAAGCCGCGCCGCGTCCTCCGCCTGCGACGTCAAGCCCTGGAAGCGGTGGCGACCGTGAGCGGCGACCCCGGCTCGCAGCCCGTCCCCCGCCCCCGTCTCCGGGCTCGGCCTCACCCGGCAGCCCGCCGGCGGGAGCCACGCCCGCGCTCCGACCCGGAGGACCCGCAGCATAGCGGCGCGGCCGAGATCACGGCGGCCTCGGGCGCCTTGTGATGACGTCACGCGCGCGCCGCTCCCGCCCGCTCGGCTCGGCCGGGAAGGCGGCAGCCCGGACTGGGGGTGTGGCTCAGCGGTCAAAACGCTTGCCGAGCAAGCGCAAGGTCCTCGAAGCGATCTCCCAGCACCACGTAAGCCGGCGCGATGGCGCCCGCCTGCGATCCCAGCCCTCGGGAGGCCGAGGCAGGAGGGCTGCCGTGAGTCCGAGGCCAGCCTGGCTCCGCAGTGAGTTCAGGACCCGCCTGGGCTGCAGAGCCAGACGCTGCCTCAAAAAAGAGAGAGAAAGAGAGAGGACCGCGAGGCTGGCGACCCTCCAGGCCTTACTTTCCACCCCCAGGACAAACTGAATGCGACCCTACAGCAAAGAGTCCCATCCACCCCTTCGTTCCGTCGCCAAGAAAGCGGGTAGGATTCCAGCCAATGAGATTCCTCTGCATGAAAAGGCGCTCCAATTCAGCCAATCAGCAATATTTTTCAAAAGAATGACGTACAGGTAAATTTTGGGGCGGGTACTTGAGAGAATACAGCCAGTAGCTGTTCAGCTTTCGATGTTGTCCGCCCCCCAGCCGCGCCCCCTCAGCCTCAGGCTGCACGAGGTGGTAGTCTGTGTTCAGGCTTGCGGCTCGAGTGGGCGGGGCGGCACCGCGGGTGGAGACGGCCTGAGTTCGAGTCCCCAGGACGACAGCGTGGATCGCTGCGAGGCCTAGAGCTCCATCGTGAGTTCATGATAGGCCTGGACTACAGAGCGAGACCCTCTCTCAAAAAATAGATACGTGCATACACACAGAAACACACACAGGACTGAAAAAAAATCCTTCCAAAGCAAAAGACCCAATCAAAAAATGGGCAACTGAAATGAATAGACCCAGAAGTCTCGAGACATGAAAGTATGTTCAACATCTTTAGCCACCGGAGAACCGGGAGTCAAAGTGACGCTGCGGTCCCATCTAACACCAGTCGGGATGGCTGTTGTTTCTTTCTTTTCCCTTTTCTGGTTTCTTTGGAGGCACGGTCTTCCTGTCGTCAGCAGTCCTCCTGCCTCAGCCTCTGCAATGCTGGAAATGGCTCGTATGGACACCTCAAAAACAACAAATGCTGGTGAGGTTGTGGGGGGAAGGGGACCCCCCTCCACGTCTGGCGGGCCTGTAAACTGGGTCAAACACTGAAAACCAATATGGAGATTCCTCAAAAAAAGGAAGAAAGAGGCTCAACTCCATTGTAAACCTTAAATTTTGCACGTATACATATCGATAAAATGGGGGAAATATATTTTAAAAAAAAAAAGAAAGAAAGAAAGACATACCATGTAACCCAGCCCTACTTCCGGGCATTTCCCAAAAGAGTCCCAATAGTGATACGTGTACACTCACGTTGTGACAGGGTGATTTATAATAGCCTTGTGCTGGAGGACTGGCACAGCAGTTAAAGCACTTGTCTACCAAGCACAAGGCCCTGAGTTCGATTCCCAGCACCACATAAACCGGGCGTGGTGGTGCACGCCTGTAATCCCAGCACTCGGGAGGCTGAGGCAGGAGGATTGCCATGAGTCCAAGGCCAGCCTGGGCTCCACAGGGAGTTCAGGACCAGCCTGGGCTGCAGAGTGAGACCCTGTGTCAAAAAAGAAAAAAAAAAAGATTTATAACAGCTAAATCTTGCAAGTAGCCAATTTGTCCACCAAGTTTGATCATTTGTAGGAAACTGGACGCACCTTGTGGCCGCCGGGCATGGGGAGATGAACCCGACACCCAGGTAAGTATCATATGGCTTCTCTAATGAGAAAACCGAACTCCAAAAAAAAAAGGTAAAAGAGCAAATAAGACGGACAGGAGAAAGGCAGAAAGCCAGACTTGGTAACGGGAGGGTGGGACGTGCTGGGGGGCCGGAGGGGAGGGACACGGGGTCAAGGGTGACACGCGCGCACCGGTTTCTCAAGCAGATTGCAGGTATTGTGCGCTGCAAATAAATCCTAATAGACTAATTTTGGGGGGGAAAAAAAGAAAAGAAAGAAGCCTCTCAGATAGGGTTTGCGTGGAGCCCAGGTGACACAGGCCGTAACCGGGGAGGCTGAGGCAGGACGGTCCCAAGATGGAGCCCCGCCCGGGCCTCTCCGTGTCTTAACAAGCAAGGGTCTGTCTGAAAATCAAAAATTTAAGAAGAAAGTGGGCCGCGGTTGGAGCCGAATGCGAAGGCGCCGGGCTCCGTTCCCAGCTTCGCACGCACGCAAAGCTGCGTCTCCCCCGCCCGGCCCGCGGTGCGATTCCCGCTCACGTCCAGGGCGCCGCGAGGACGGAGGAGAGTGGGGGTCCTCCGGCCCCGCGTGGGCCTGGGCACCCGCTGGAGAGCCGCGGCCGGCGGTTTAGGTGCGCTTCCGCGTTTGGCCTCCGGGGGTCGCCACGAGACCGTCCGGGGCCGGGCAGGCGGGCGCGTGGGCCTGGATCCCTGGCGGACCGTAGTTCCTCAGCCGGGTTTGGGCTTTTGTTGTTGTTGTTGTAACGAAGGATGAAGATGCCCTCCGAGCCGCGTCTCTCAGCCTTCACTTACAATCTAGTAAAGATCTTCCAAATGAAACAGAGACGTTTGCGAAATTAGCGGCATGTGCTTGTCGGTTTGTTTGTTTTGAGACAGGGTCTCAATCTGTAGCCCAGGCTGGTCCTGAACTCACGGCAATCCTGCCTCAGCCTCCGGGATGACAGGCGTAGGCCGCCACGCCCGGCTTATGTGGTGCTGGGGAGTCGGCCTCAGGGCCTTGCGCCATTCCAGCCCACCGCATTGCGGTTTTTAAAAACACAGTAATTGCACATACAAATGGGATGTAATGTGAGGTTGGGTTTTTGTTTTTGTGTTTTGGGGGGATTCTGCGGCTTGAACCCGGGGCGCTGTACCAGGTGACTTACCCAGGCTTTCTTCATTCGTTTGAAGAAGTGTTTCGATGCCGGGAACTGAGCCGCTTCCTTGCCCACTTTATCTTTGCTTTTGGGACAGTCTGAGACGTCCTGGCCGGGCTCAAGCTCGCGACCCTCCTGCCTCAGCCTCCCAACGTGCCGGGATGAGCAGCCTGGGCCTCTGCGTCACATGTGGGGCGACGTCCCTGTGGGTCTGCACCGGTGCGGACAGACGCTTGGGCGCGCCGGCGCCCGCCCCGGCACACTTTCCGCGTGGGTGGGACCGCCGGTCGTGGGCCCCCGGTGCCGGGGCAGCGTTCCGCGGCGGCCCCGTCGTTTGCATCCTCCGGCCCGGAGTTCCCCTTGCGCGGCCGATTTCTGTCTCCCCGATAACACCCATTCAAACCGGGGTAAAATTACACCTCATTGTGGTTTGGATTTGCATGTCTCTGCTGGCGACTGGTTAGAGCGTTTGCCACACACCTGTTGGCCTTTCTCTTTTTTCTTTTTTATTTTGGGACAGGGTCTCACTTTGCAGCAGGGCTGGTCCTGAACTCACCACGTGGCCCAGTCTGCCTCCCATTCACGGCGATCCTCCCGCCTCAGCCTCCCCAGCCCTGGGATTATAGGCGTGCGCCACCACGCCCAGTTCATGAGGTGCTGGGGAATCGAACTCGGGGCGTCGAGCGGCCTAGCCACACGCTCTGACGGCTGTGCCATCCCTCCAGCCGCCTGGCGGACACTTACGAGTATTCTAGGCTCAGTCCTTCGTGGCGCTGGAGATCAAGGCACACACTCAGGTCCGTCGCGCTGGCTACGTCCCAGCCTCTTGCATCTTTATTTTGAGACCGGGTCTCACTGAGTCACTCGGTTGCCCAGGCTGGGCTCTAGGCTGCCCCAGCTTTCCAGAGAGCTAAGGTCACATCGCCCAGCCCAGGGGTGCAGTCTGCAATCCTAGCACTCTGGGGGGCTGAGACAGGAGGATGGTAAATTCAAGTCCCGCCTGGGTGATTTCCCAAGAGCCTGTCTCCAATAAAAAGCTAGGGGGCGGGAGGCACGGCTCCGTGGTTACAGTGCTCACCTAGCAAGCGCCCACTCAAGCGCAGGTACCCGAGTTCGACTCCCCAGCACCACATAAGCCGGGCGTGGTGGCGCATGCCTGTAATCCCAGCACTCGGGAGGCTGAGACAGGAGGATTTTCCTCTGTCCAAGGCCAGCCTGGGATACACAGTGAGTTCAGGACCAGCCTGGGCTAGAGAGCAAAATCCTATCTCAAAAAACCAAAAATAAATAAATAACCTTAACAACCACCCAGGGGAACCTGATGCTGCTTCCTCAGACCTTCTTTATTTTGATTTTTCAGTGTTGAGACAGGGCCTCTCCAAGTGGCTAAATTGCTCAGGCTGGGTTCAAAATGGAAGTCCTCCTGTCTCGGCCTCCCAGAGTGCAGAGATTACAAGCCAGCTCACCACTCCTGGTTTCTCGTTAGTATTTATATTTTAGCATCCTATGTAATTTTCTGAAATATTTAAATGCATTAAAGCTGGGCCCGAGGGGGCAGGCCTTTAACTCCACACTTTGAGAGGCTGAGGCAGGAGGATCACAAACTTGAGCCCAGTGTAGGCAACTTAGTAACTTACCAAGAACCTGTCTCAAAATAAAGATACAAAAATTTGGCCTGGGGCTGTAGCTCAACGTGAAGGCCCCTGGCTTGGTCCCTAGAGCTGCAAAAATAAAATAAAATAAAGTAAAGCAAAGACTACTTGCTCAGGTCCTGTCCTCCCAGATATGAGCTTTCTTTCCTCTTTTGTTTTATTCAAGAAACTGCTGCTTGCCTTAAAAATAAATAAATGCTAAATAAATAAATAAGTGAATAAATACATGTTGCCTCTGAACTCTCCCAAAGCTGGAGCTTTCTTGGGTCTTGATCGGTGGCCCAGGCTGGTCCTGAGTTCACTATGTGGCCAAGGATGACCCTAAGCTCGTGGCAGTCCTCCTGCCGCAGCCTCCCAAGGTGTGAGATTACAGGCGGGCACCCCATGCCTGTCTTCAGTGGCACTGAGGATTGAACGCTCATGTGGTGGTGCTGGGGAATCGAATCCAGGGCTTAGTGCTCGCTAGGCGAGTGCTGTAACCCCCCAGCCCAGTCAGAGCTGGGATTTCCTTCTGTTGCATTTCCTGTTTCAGCCTTAGCGTGCAGGAGGTCGCCTGAAGCCAAGCCCAGTGGCGCAGGTCTGTAATCAGCATTCTTGGAGGCAGGAGGCCAGGCAGGAGGGTGGCAGGCTGAGCCCCGCCTGGGCAATGTAAACACTTAGGTCTCTGATACACCATAAGAAAGGGCTGGGGGTTAGGGAGGGGCTGGAGCACCAGCACAGCCAGACCCTGAGTTCGATTCCCCAGCACCACATAAAGAGGGTGTGGTGGCGCACGCTTGTAACCACAGCACTCGGGAGGCTGAGGCAGGAGGATCGCCCTAAGTCCAAGGCCAGCCTGGGAGGCAGAGACCTTGTCTCAAAAAAAAAAAAAAAAAAAGGTAAAATGCCAGAGGTGCTCAATTCTTAGTTACTTCCGGTCTTCCTCCTCTGCCTTTACACCAGGCTAAGTTGAATCCAGGGCCTGACGATTGCAGAACAAGCGCTTTAACCGCTGTGCCATCCTCCAGTGCCCCCCCTTTCTACTTTTTGAGTTTTGACCTTGAGACAGGGTCTGGTTAAATTGCCCAGTTGCCCAGACTGGGCTCAAGCTCATTATTCTCCCGGCTGCGCCCTGGGGTGCTGGGATCCCGGGCCCGGGTCCGGCTCTTCCTCCCACCCTGCTCCTGCGCTGCCCACGCTGGGGCCTGTAAACACCTTCCCCGCGCCTCATCCCCGTGTCCCTTAGAGCAAGGGCCAAAGTCCTCGGCGGGCCGCAGGGCACATCTGGAGTCCCGGGGCTCCGGAGGCGGCAGCGACAGTTCCGAGTCCAGACTGGGCTTCGTGTTCAGCTCGGGACCGGCCGGGCTGCGGCCTGAGACGTGTCTGAAAGCTCGGGGTGAAGGAAGGTCTGAGCTCCATTCCCAGCACCATCAAAATAAAAAAAGCCCAAGTCCTAGCCCGTATTCCCAGACGGCCCCGTACAACCTGCCTTCCCTCCTCCTGACCTCTGGTTCCGTCACTCCGACCACAGTCCCGCCGCGTGCCAGCCTCTGGGCCTTTGCACTGCTCCGGCTCACTTCTCTTTCCCACCCATCCTGAGATAGGAGTTCGTCTTCTCCCGTGTTCGCCCGCTGACTGGCTGACGCGGCTGTGGGCTGGGAACCGAGCCTTGGGCTTTACCCCAGGGCCACATCCCTGGCCCTGGCCTGTTTCTTTTTTCTTTCGATGCAGCGCTGGGTGGAACTCAGGGCCTTTGCCCTGAGCTGCATCCGCAGTCTACTTTTTTTCCCCCATCCCCCAGTCTATTTGTTTGGTTTTGAATTTGAGGCAGAGTTTCACTGCGTCGGCAAGTGGCCCAGGCTGGACTCAAACATGAGGTCACCTGCCTCGGTCTCTCAAGAGTGCGGGGACGACAGGCGTGGGCCACCAGGCTGGGCCCTGTCCTGTTTTGCTTTGTTTTGAGGGAGGGTCTTGCCCCACAGTCCAGGCTGGGGCTGAATGCTAGCAGTGCCCCTCCCCAGCCTGTTTTTTTTCTGTTCCCGGCACTAGAACATGAGCTTCTGGAATCCCGGGTCTCAGGTTTTTTTCAACTCCTGGGCCGGATGGTTAAGAAGGGACCAGGAGCTCAGTAGGCGCTCAGGACAAAGTGACCAAACTCCCCGTGTGTGCAGAGCGGAGCTGTGCAGGGTCCCACGGGCCACCTGGAGTCGGAATCAAAGTGCCATGCGGCCTCGAGAAACAGCCCAGCGCTGGGCTGGGGTGACCGGAGGGCCACGAGGTGACGAGCTCAGAGCTGGACTTGTGACCCCAGCCCAGCGGAGGTCAAAGGCCCCTGGCACGGCCCTGGCCTGCAATCAGAGGCCCCGGCCGTAGGTAACCTCTGGCCCCCAGTGTGGCGCTGGCATCAGGAAGCCCACAGCACACGCTGGCCCGGCGCAGGCCCAGTGCAGGCCCGGCGCAGGCCTGTCATTTCCAGGCTTGGGGAGGCCAAGGCAGCCGGGCAACTTGGTGGTGTGGGGAGACGCTGCCTCAGAATGAAGCAGGCTTGGGGTGACACCCGCACTCGGTCCCCAGTACAAACGTAAGGGCAGGAGCCCCACAGCACAGAGGGGTCTGTGCCGGCGTCTTGGGGTGTCCTCGAGAACTGGAGGATTCCCCGGGGGCGGCTGGCCTTCCTTTGCCCCCAGCGTCGCTTCTCAAAGCCCAGAGGTCGGGGCTAGGGCAGGAGGGGCGCCCAGGTAGCCGAGGCAAGGGACACCTGCTGCCAGCGACTGTCCCCTCCCCCAGCCACCACCACCGCCACCTGCGCGGGCGTTTTCCTGCTGGGCTTGCGGTCACGGCCAGATGCCAGGGGCGAAGTCTCCCACGCACATGCCCCGGGTGGGGAGGGGCTGGCGTGCGGTGCACCGTACTTCAGCGCGCCGGGCTCCTACCCGGCCGCCTGAGCCGGAGGCCTGGGCCTTCAGGCTGCAGTGCGGAGTGGTGCTGCCTACGTGTGCTTTTTGGAGGGCTGGGGACTGGGTAGGGGTCTTCGTCCTGAGCTACATTCTTGCCTGCTTTTTATTTTTGATTTTGAGGCACAATCCCGCCAAAAGGCTCCACTGCCCCGACTGGGTCTAACTTGCAATCAGTCCTCTGGCCTCCACTACCCGAGTGGTGGTGCCACCGGCCGGCGACTGACCCTGCTCGTGCTGTCTTCCTCTTTTTCTTTTTTTCTTTTTTCTCTTTGGGACAGGGCCTTGCTTTGCAGTCGGGGCTGGTCCCAACCACACGCAATCCTCCTGCCTCAGCATACTGAGTGGAGTGCTAGGGTGCCTTTTCTTTGTCAGTGCCGGGCGGAACCAGCCCTTCGAACATGGCCCACATTGGCTCTACCGCTGTGCTCCCCCTGCATGTGGTGGAGGCGCACGCCTGTAACCCTAGCACTTGGGGACGCTGAGGCAAGAGGATTACAAACTCAAGACCAGCCTGGGCTACTTGACAGACCCTGTCTCTAAAAATAAAAGTGGCCCGGGAAGTGGCTCAGTATGAAGGCCACCCCAGCACAAAAACCAAGCCTAAATCCCTGTTTTTCTCGCCGGGGAACTGAGTGTCCTCCTACTGCACCGAGCAGCGGCCTGGGCGGCTCTGCCCCTGAGGACAGCCCAGTGCCTTCCGCTTTTTGTTTCGAGACATCTGGCCAGTGTGCCCAGGTGGGACTGTGACGTGCGACCCTCCTGCCCCATATTCCTGAGTGGCGTAGGATTTGTTTTATTTTTTTTCAGACAGGGTCCTACTTTGTAGTCCAATCTGGTTTTTCAATCACTCCCTCTGTATCCATCCCTCCTGCCTCAGCCTCTGGAAAGCGTGGGGTTATAGGCATGTCCTACCACGCCTGTTCGACGTGGTGCTAGGGAATTGAACCCAGGGCCTTGTACTTGCTAAACAAGTGCTGTAACTGCTGAGCTAGGCCTCCAGTCTCCCAGGCAGCTAGAATTCCAGGAGTGCACTGGCCCCCTCGCTCTGTAGGCCCAGGGCCTCCACAGTGCATTTTTGCTTTTGATTTTAAAAGTTTTTTGTTTTGTTTTGTTTTGTTTTTTGTTTTTTCCCTGAGACTGATTCTTGCTCTGGGTAGCCCAGGCTAGTCCTGAACTCACTGTGTCACCCAGGCTGGCCTTGAATTCTGGACAATCTTCCTGCTTCAGCCTCCCAAGTGCTGGAATTACAGGTGTGCACCACCTCACCAGGTTTATGTGGTGCTGAGGAATTGAGCCCAGGGCCTTGTGCTTGCTAGGCAAGTGCTCTAACCATGGTGCAATTCCTTCAGCCCAGAGAGAGAGGGTCTAGATAACGCACTCGGTTGCCCAGGCTGGGCTTCACCTGGAGATCCCGCTGACTCAGCCTCCCAGAGTGCCTATGACAGTCCTGCCTGATAGGCCCAGCTGAATTCCTTGCAGTTTGAGACTGTTTTCTGATTAGGCCCAGACTGATCTAAGGATGCTGAGAAGGTTTCTTTTTAATTGTTATTTTTTAAAATATATTTTTACTATAAAGTCTTTCCTTTTTAGCACACAGCGTTGCAATTTTCCACAAACCTATCTAGTCACGAAACCACCATGGTCAAGATGTAAAAGGTGAGGGGACAGAGGACTGGCTCCGCGGTTAGAGTGTTTGCCCAGCAAGTGCTAAGGCCCTGACTTCATTTCCCCAGCACCGCATAAGCTGGGCATGGGGGCGCACATCTACAATCCAGGCACTCGGGTGGCTGAGGCAGGAGGATTGCCATGAGTCCCAGGCCAGCCTGGGCTCCACAGTGAGTTCAGGACCAGCCTGGGCTGCAGAGTGAGACCCTGCCACAAAAACAAAACAAAAAACAACCTGTGTTGTGAGGCAAGGTCTTCCTGAGTTGCCCAGGCTGGCCTAGAACTTTCGGTCTTCCTCATCGGCTTCCGAGTAGCTGGGGGTACAAGAGCTCACCACCGCGTACTGGGCTCACGGCAGGTTCTCCATGAGTTAATTCTGGTCCAGCTGCTTCGCACAGCGAGGGCCCCTCCAGCAGCAGTGGGCCCCGGTCACACGAGCATGAGCGCCTCCTCCCTCAGGGAGCCCACCCTGCCAGTGCCAAGGCCAGCACTGCATCTGGAGCTGACGTGGCGGAGGCTTCCGACCCCTGCGAGCCAAGCTTCCCTGTCCCAGCGCGGCACAGAGCCCAGGAGGGCTGGGCCGAGGCGGCGGCCGCTTGGGGACGCCTGGAGTAGCATCTGGAAAACGTCTCCCAGCCTGGCCCTTCCCTTCCCCTGCGCTGCAGAGAAAGTTGAGCCGCCTCTGGCCTTCTCCTCCTGCCAGGCCAGAGCGGGGGCTCACCAACCTGGGGAGGGGGGCACAGCTTGCGTCCCCGGAGGCACCAGAGGGGATAGGCCCCAATACGGCAGAACAGTCCGCTCTTCCCCGCTGACGCTGCCCCTCCCTTCCAGTCCACGGGCTCAAGGCCGGAGCTCCTTGTGTGAGGTTGGGGTGGGCACCCACTGAACTGAGGACACTGAACCCAAGTGTCTAGGTCTGGAAGAGTCGGTGCCCAGGGTGGGATGGCACAGCTTGTAATCTCCGAGCTGTGGGAGGCTGAGGCAGGAGAATCCACCTAGTTTCAGCCCAGTCAGGGCAACTTAGCAATTGAGCAAGACCCTGCCCCAAAATGAGAAGTGAAAAGGTGATTGGGAGGAGCTCACTGTGCAGACTCTGGGCTCCCTGATACCCGGTATCAAAGTCAATAAAGGACTCAGGGAAGGAGCTGTGGGTCCAATCCAGCCGCTCCCGTGTGTCCAGAGGGTTAGGTCAAGTTTTGCTACTGGAAGAAAACATTAGAGGCAGGGGCAGTTATAAAGACGGGCTCGTTGGGGCTGCTCCTGGGCCGAGGCCAGCGGCCCACATCTGGAGGGCCTCCAGGCTGCCACAGGCTGCCACGTGATGAGAGATGAGGCGGGAGCCCAGGCCTGCACGGGCTGGGGATGGAGCCCAGGGCATCACGGTCTGTGGGGGCCCCGCCCCCTGGGCTGCCCCTCCCGCCCATCCTTTGGGGCGGGGTATTGCACCCAAAGCCTGTAACTCCAGCCCAATTTCTATTTGTTAAATTGTTTTTTTGAGACAGGGCCTCACTGTAGTCCAGGCTGGTCCTGAGCTCACTATGGAGCCCAGGTGGGCCTGCAGATCGTGGCAATCCTCCTGCCTCAGGTGTGCACCACCACACCTGGCTAAATTTTATGTGGGGCTGGGGCATCGAACCCAGGGCTTTGGGCATGCTAGGCAGAGCATTTAACCACTGAGCCCCTTTATATTTTAATTTTACTTTATTTTTGAGACAGGGCCTCACTCTGTAGCCCAGGCTGGTCCTGAACTCAGGATGGAGCCCAGGCTGGCCTTGGACTCACAGCTACCCTCCTGCCTCAGCCTCAGCCTTCTGAGTACTGGGATTACAGGCGTGCACCACCACTCCCGGCTTAAGTGGTGCTGGGGAATCGAACTCGGGTACTTGGCGCTTGACTTAGCGCTTGCTTTAACCACTGAGCCATTCCTCCTGCCCTTATATCTTTATTTTGAGGCCAGGTCTCACTAGGCTGCCCAGGCTGGGCTGGGACTTGGGGGTCCTCCTGCCTCGGCCTCCCGGTGAACTGGGCTGCCAGGACTGGTGGAGTCGCTGCCCTCCTAGGGCCTCTGAGCCAGAGCCGCATTTCACCCTGTGCGCCGTGGGGGTGGGGGGGCCTTGAACCTCAGCCCGGCCGCAGCCTTCCGTCTCCTCCTCTGTAGAATGAGCTGGTGACCGAGGCCCCCCCACCCCCGTCCTGCCCTGCTGGATGGCGGCTCCCGGGACAGGGCCCGGCCTCCTCTCCCTCCTCCGCCGTCCCCTCCCTCGGTGGCCCTGCCGCCCGCAGCTCCTGGAGCTGCCAGGACACTGGCTGGCCGAGGCAGGAGCAGGGCGGAAGTAGCCGCCTGTGTCTCTGCCCCCAGGGACATCACCGCTGTCTGGGGGCCGCCATCCCGGGCAGGCAGCCACACGTGTCCACGGCCTGGACATCCAGCCTCCACCCGTCCCCAGGAGATGGTGGGGCTGCTGGGGGCCACTTCCTCCCCGGCCTGGCCCGCGAGGTCGCGTTTCCGCTCTGGTAGCTCCTGCCTCCTCCTGGGGGGAAGGACACCCGTTGTCCCGTGGTTGTCCCGGCCACGCAGCTCGGGTGGCAGAGGCTGGGACCGCCCACTACAGTCCTCCTGGACCCCCGGCCCCAGCAGACTCAAATCCCTCTCTGGGAAAGAAGGACTTCTTTTGTTTTTGAGGCAGAGTCTTGCTCTGTAGCCCAGGTGGGTCCTGAACTCACTATGGAGCCCAGGCTGGCCTTGGACTCCCAGCAATCCTCCTGCCTCGGCCTCCCAATGCTGGGATTGCAGGCTGACACCACCACGCCGGCCTTTTGTGGCACTGGGGTACCAGAGGGACTTCTGAACGGCCGCCCCCATTTTCCTGCTAGGGTTGGGGCCCAGGGCCCCTGCTTTGAGCTGCACAAGTCCAGGTTTTACTCCCGACTCACTCTGTGGTCTAGGCTGGTCCCGAACTCACTAACTTGCCATGAATCCAAGCACGCACACAGTCCTCCTGCGTCATCCACCCAAGTGCCGGGCGTACAGGCGGGCACCACCTCGCCCAGTCTATGTGGTTCTGGGGAATCGAACCCGGGGCTTGAGGTCTGCAAGGTGCGCGCTGTAGTTGCTGAGCTGTGCCCCAGCTCTACTAGTTATCCTGTTTGGTTCTGCGGTGCTGAGACTCGAGCCCAGCGCCTTCACGCTGAGCCGCATCCCAGCCCGTTTTTGTCCTGATTCTGAGACTGGGGGCCTTGCCCAGGCGGGGCTCCAACTTGAGGCAACCTTGCCTCAGCCTCCCAGAGTGCCCGAACCACAGGCTGGCCCTTCTTACCTAGTTCCCCTGCTCCCCAGCCCCCTCCCGGACGAGAACTAGCCTCATGCCCTGTCGGGGCAGAACTTGAGGCCACAGGCAAATGTGGGTGTATTTTTACAGCCCTAAAAATACTCCCGGGAATGCGGGCTGCCGGCGCGTCTGAGCTACTGCGGGCCGGTTTCGCATCAGCAAACACGAGACTACCCCACGTTTAATCTGTTTTCTATTGGGTGCGGGGGCTGCACCGGCACCCTGGGCCGAGCGCATGATGGGGCAGGCACGGCCCATGGAGCTCTACTCCCGCTCTCTGGGAATCTTGTTTCAATCCAGGGTCCCTCCGAGTAGCCCGGGCTGACCTCGAACTCGTCATCCTCCTGCCTCAGCCTCCCAGAGTGCTCGGAGAACACGCACACGCCGCCACATCTGGCGAATGTTCTGAGTGGGCTTGGACACCAGCTGCACGCGGTCTGGGTGTTTCGTCTGTTGGGTTTGATGATGTATCACCAGCCGCTGTGGAGAGGCTGGCAGGCGCGCCGCGTGTGCACGTGGACAGGAGGCGGCTTTATCTTATTCCTGTGTCGTGGGCTGGGCACCAAGCCCCGGGCGCGGCCCTTCCCCGCCTCTTCCCTTCGCTGGTAGTTCTGGGGACCGGGCCTGGGGGGCGCTCTGCCACTGGGCTACAGCCTCAGTCTTTTGAAAGAATTATGTAGAGGCCGGATCTCAGTAAACTGGCCGAACTTTCCACCCTCCATCAGTGCTGGGATGGCGGGTCTGGGCCAGCTCCTCACTAGACAGATACCTATTTCTGGGGGGACGTAGGTTTGTGGTAAATAATGTTTATATTCGCTTTGGGAAATCGGCATCTTTTCATGTCGTGTCTTGATCTTCTTTTCCTTCCCTTCTTCTGTGCTGGGGTTGGAACCCCAGGCCACCAGGCTGAACCATATATCCTCAGCCTATTTTTAATTTTTTATTTTGAGACAGGGTCTCACTAAGTTCCCTAGGTTGGGCTCGAACTTGGGATCCTCCTGCCTCAGCCTTCCGGGAATGCTGGGATGACAGGCGTGCACCCCCATGCCCGGCTTATGTGGTGCTGGGGAATCAAACTTTAACCACTGAGCCATTCCTCCAGCCCCTTTATTTTTATTTTTTGAGACAGCATCTTGCTCCATAGTCCAGGATGGATGGTCCTGAACTCGCGGCAATCCTCCTGGCTAATTTTTGTTTGTTTGTTTTGAGACGGGTCTTGTTCTGTAGTCCAGGCTGGTCTTGAACTCACTAGCTAGCCCACGCTGGCCTCAAATTCATGTAACCCTCCTGCCTCAGCCTCCAGACTGCTGGCTATCTGCTACCATGCCCCGTTTATGTGGTGCTTGCTATGCAAGTGCTCTAAGCCCTGAGCGACGCTCCTAGCCCCATACACCGCGTTATCCTTATCCCTTCACCTGTGGAGAAGGGTGGTGCTGAGGGGCCAGACAAGGAAGGCCGTGCCCGCCCTGGTGCCAGGCCCAGGTGGCGCTGACCTCTCCCTTCTTGTGCCCAGGGCCTTCACACTGAGCTACATTCCCAGCCAGCTTTACTTTCTCTTTCCATTCTTTAATTTTTGATGTTGAGACAAGGTCTCGCTAAGTTGCCAAGTTGCCCAGGCTGGGCTCAAACCTGGGGTCCTCCTGCCTCAGCCTCCCAGAGGGCTGGGCTGACGGGCCTGCGCCCCTGCCTGGCTCCTCATTGTGCGTGCTTCGAACCCTTAGAGGCTGTCTTTCCCATCCGAAGATGGGCTTCATGGAAACAAGATCTTGTTTCTAGTTCACTCGCTGCTGTGCCCAATCAGTACACACAAAAAGAAGTGCTGTTGTGAAGTCTGGTGGGACAGGCCTGTAATCCCAGCTCCCTGGGAGGCTGAGGCAGGAAGAGCTCCCGGGCGCTTCAGCAACTTAGCCAGACTTGGTCTCAAAATCCAAACCAAAAAGGGGGCTGGGGATGCGGCTCAGTGCCAGGGTTCTTGGCTCCGTCCCCGGTTCAGCAAGGGAAACAACCGAAAAGATTGTTGAAGAATTAGGGCGTCTCCAACAGGGGCCCTGGTTTTGCAAACATCAGGAAACCATCTTTGTCTCTCTCTCTCTGTCCTGTGCGAGTAGGAATCTGAGCCAGGACCTCCGTCCTGAGCTACATCCCGAGCGTTTGCTTTTTACCTTTTGATTTTGAGACAGGGCCTCAGGAAACTGCTAAACTGCCAGGTTGCCTAGGCCGGGCTCAAACTTGAAATCCTCCTGCCTCAGCCTCCTGGCGTCCCGCGATGACAGCCACAGGCCACCGCCACGCCCAGCTAAGTGACCTTCGTTTCGGCATCCAGGCACACAATGCGCCGAAGGAGAGAACATGGGGAAAGTCATTCAGGGTAGCAGACGCTGCGCCCACGGTCGAGGCGGGACACTGTCCCCACTCGGGACGGAGCCGCCGGCTCTACACTCGGGGCCTCCGGCGCGGGTGGATACACGAAGTCCCAACGTCCCCGCGGAGGTCGTGCGGGCCGGCCCGGGCGCCGGGCTCTGGGGAACCGATTTCCACCCCGGCCTGGGCGGTGTCACGACTCCGCGGAAGACCCTGCGTCAGAACACACCACGGACTGGGGCGCGGGTGGGTCTGGGCGAAGGCCGTGGTCCGTCTCCGATCCCACGGAGGACGCACACAGTAGGTGCAGCCGGGGCTCCGGCGCGAGCACATATCAGGGACCGTAAGTCGCCGTGCTCGTGTCCAGCGCGTGGGGCCGACCCACGCCGGGTCCCGTGGCCGGCGTCCAGGGACCGCGGAGGCGGCTCTTCCACGCGGGCGACCCCCCGGCCGTTCCCACGCGCGGGCGCGGGAGGGGACAAAGGGCCCGGCGGGCGCCACATCTGGAATGCGCGGCCGCCGCCGTCGCCGGAAAGGGGGGGGGCGGGGCGGGGCGAGCCAGGCGGGGGCGGGGCGCGGCGGGGCGGGGCGGGCGGGTGCGGCGGCCGCTTCCCCGCGCGACCGTCCCCGTCCCGACCCGGGGCGCAGCCGAGCGCGGCCGCAGCCCGGGGACGCGGCGACCAGGCCGGGGACACGGCCGGGAGCGCCGGCGGAGCCAGGTGAGCGCGCGGGCCGCGGGCCGCGGGCGGCCGGGCGCGGGGGGCGCGGAGCCCAGCCTGCCGGCCGCGGTCGGGGCCGCGTCGGGTCGCGGGGCGCCCGGGCTCCGGCGGCGCGGGGGGCGGTCGCGGCCCTTGTCCCGGCTCCCGGCGGCCCCCGCGCCCGGCCGCGGACCCTGCCGCGCCCCCGCCGCCCCGGGCAGGAAGTCGGCGCCGAGACGGGCGGAATCCGATCTTTTTTTCTTCCTTTTCTCTCGTGGCGCCGAGGACCGGCTCCCGCCCGGCGCGCGTTCCGGTCGGGACAGGATCTGCCAAGCTGCGCGGCTGCGCTGGCACTTGAGGATCTCCTGCCTCAGCCTCCCGGCCTCGTGACAGGCCCGTGCCACCGTCTCCCCGTGTCGCGGGAGGCTTGTAGGGACGGGACGTGGGTGGCCGGGGCGCTGGGGCCGCGCTGCTCCCTCCCGGCCGCGTCCGGCTGAGCCAAGATGCCGGGTCGCCGCGGGGACGCCGCGTGCCCGCTGGCACCGTGCCTCAGTTTCCCCCGTCGGTCGCCTCCGGCCGCGGGGGCGGGGCCTCGCTCCGGCCCGAGAAGGACGGGCCGGGTCCCGGCGCCGCCTGCTCGCCCGACGCGGGCGCCAGGCGTGGGCCGCGGCGTGGGCTCCGCGCAGCCCCGCGCCGTGCCCCGCGCGGGACGCGCCCCCTCCCCCGGCACGAGCTGACTCAGCCGGGGATTTCCACCCCGCTTCGCTCTGCCCGTCGCCCGCTGCAGCTGCCGCTGCCGGAGTCCCGTCCCCGCGCGGCGCGACGTGGACTGCCGCCGGACGTCCCCTCCTCGGCCCTCCGGAGTGTGGACGCGGCGCTCCGCGAGTCCCGCGGCGCTGTCCGCTCCCCTGGGCGGCGCGAGGGTCCCGCGCGTGGGCACGAGGCGCGCCCCGCGCAGCGTGGATACCGCGCATTCCTGGGCGCGATAAGGCGGCCGGGAGCGGGCGGGCGGGCGGGGCGGCGCTGGGTCGCCATAGCAACGCGCTGGGCTTTGCCCGGCGGGGCCCGCGAGGGGACCGGGCCGCGCTGGCCCCTTTGCGCTGCCCGTGGGACGCTCCACCCGTGGCCCGGTCGGTGCGTTCGTCTGTTCATCTGCCGACTCCTACAGGCTTTTTTCTCTTATTTTGATTTTCCTCCTCGCGGTACTGAACCCAGGTCCTTCCCACGGAGCCGCGCGTCTACGCACCGCAGCCTTTTTTATTTTGAGACAGGGTCTTATGAGCTGCCAGATTGGGCTTGACCTTGAGGAGCGCACACGGTGGGGTGTGACCTTGACCTTGAGGTCCTCCTGCCTCAGCCTTGCCGGAGGTGGGGGATAGGCTTCCTGTGGGATGCCCGGGGAGCCGGCACCATGGAGGGGCCGGGGAGTGTGGTCATCGGCCTCCAGTAATTTACATAAGACTGTGGAAGCGGACACAAAAACTGATAAGGCCCGATAGTGGTAAGTGTTTTGCAGATAAAAGCAGCCTCTAATGGCAAGGGCCGGGCAGGGCACTGCGCCCCTGGGCTCCTGCGCCCTTGGGCTCCTGGGCGCAGCAGTAAACCCAGCCTGTGGCCCAGGCCTGTGGGAGACCCAGGCAAGACGATGGCAGGTTCCAGCCCAAACTGGCAACTGGGTGAGACTTGGGCCCTGTGCTCAACCCCCAGCAACACACATGCCTGAGAGGACAAGACTCAGTCACTCAAGAGTTTCTGGAGGATGTTACCAGCAAGTGGCGGGAGACTGGTGGGAGGGAGGGCTCTGAAGGGTCCTTAGGAGGCCAGTGTGGTGACAGCTGCTTGTCCCAGAGGAGTGACACAGGGAGTTAGTTACAAGTCCACAGATGCACGGACTGTGTATTTAGGGCGACTCTGAACCACAAAGTAAGACCCTGCCTGAAATGGCAACACACACACACACACACACACACTTATGCGGTCCAGGGTCATCTTGAATCCACCATGTCGTCGAGGCTGACCTCACGTTCGTGGCAGCCCTCCCGCCTCAGCCTCCCGAGCCCTGGGATTGCAAGCGGGCATCACTACGCCCGGCTTCGGTGGCACTGGGGAATTGAACCAGCGTGCTTGGTTGGCTTGTGCCGTAACTGCTGAGCTCTGCCTCCAGCCCCTGCTCATTCAGTTCATGATGTTGGGGGCTGAGCTGCACCCCTAGTCCCACTTTATTTTTTATTTGAGACAGAGTCTTGCAAAGTCACTAAATTGCCCACACTGGGCTCAAGCTTGTGGTCCTCCTGCCTCAGCCTCCTAGAGTGCTGGGGTCCCTGGAAGGCTCCTTCTGAATGCTTGAGGGAGAATGGTAAGCAGCGGGCCGGCCGGGCGCTCAGCCATCAGCTGACAAGTGGCACCTGTGACCACAGCCGTCGGCACCGGGGCGGGCAGGGCGCGGAGCTCAGAAGCCGCTGAACGACCTGCACCTTCGCTATCCGAACACGTGCCACGTCTCTCTTCCTTCCCCCCAGCCCCGTTGCTTGTGCCCCTGGCTCCGCTGCAGGCCTGGGCATCCTGTGTATGGTTTAGAGTGTGGGGCCATCTTCATGAGCCTTTTTTGTGGGGCTGGGGGAGTGGGGACCCCATGGGGCCTTTGCCCTCAGCTGCCCCTTCCCCCTCACCCGCTCACTGGCTCGCTTTATTTTTTGATTTCAAGATTGCCTTGCACATTTACTTAGCTGCCCAGGCTGAGGTTGAATTCTCAGCGCCCTCCTGCCTCAGCCTCCCAGGCTGAGAGATTCTGAGACAGGGACCCACTCTGTGGTCCAGGCTGACCTCAGCCTCCCACCTGGCTTCTTTTTGAGTCCAGGAAGCCATGGCTGTCCTGGCAAAGATGAGCCGGAGTCAAGCTCTGCGGGTCACCAGGCCTGGATGCCTGGCTGGGGAGGGGAAGCCGGCAAGGCCGCCGTGCGACTGCCTAGAGGGCGACGTCTACCCGCGCCCAGCCCGGGCTGGCTTCCTCTTTCTGGGAAGCTGCAGCCTCCCAAGCTCCTGCCTTCGCCACGTTCTGGTCGGGAGGAGACTTGGGAACGGTTTGGGCCCCAGGGTCCTCTTCTGTGAAGTAGGAGAGCTGTCCCCCTCTCCCCGCCCAGTCCCAGAAAGTGGGAATGACGGCCCACAATCTCCATAGGGAAGACAGAATTTCGGGGCCAGACCATGGGACTAGCAGGCTGACACAGGGCTGTTTTTCTAAGTGGCTGTAAATCTTTCCTGTCCTCACGGCCAAGGGGAGAGGGGTGGTGGCCCTCACTTGAGCAGCCAAGGGGCGGCGGTGAGACAAGCCTGGGCTCTCTGCCCACCGGCTAATGTGGCTTCCATGCCTGCAATGGGGCCTGGATGCTTTTTTTTTTTTTTTTTTTGAGACCTGGTCTCACCCTGTAGCCCAGGCTGGTCCTGACCTCACTGTGCAGCCCAGGCTGGCCTTGGACTCTTGGCAATCATCCTGTCTCAGCCACCTGAGCGCTGGGATGACAGGCATGAGCCACCATGCCCGGCTTATGTGGAACTGAACTCAGGGACTTAGCCCTTGACTTAGAGCGCTTGCTAGGTAGCGCTCTAGCCGCTGCCCTTCCTCCAGCCCAGCGGCCTTAATCCTTAGGGCTCAGCCCTGGAGGGGCCCAGGAGTGTGGGTCAGCCTGCGGGTGTCTGATCAGAGTGACTCAGTGGTCGGGCCGCTGTTCTAACTGACCCCCAAGGGGACACCCGGGCACACAGCTTTCGCACTGTCGCTGCTGGGAAAGTGCTCCGGGCGGCTGAGGCAGGCTGGCAAGTTCGAGCCCAGCCTGGGCACTGCAGCCGCTTACTGAGACCCTATCTCCAAATCAAAAGTAGAAAACGGGGCCGGAGGAATAGCCCAGAGGTTAAAGCCCTTGCTTAGGAAACGCTAGGTTCTGCCTTTAATTCCTCAACACCCCATAAAGACGGGCATAGGCATGGGGCCGCGCGCCTGTAATCCCAGCACATGAGGCTGAGGCAGGGGGATCGCCGTAGATTCCAGCCTGGGCTGCATAGTGAGTTCAGGACCCGCCTGGCCCGCAGAGTGAGGACCTGTCTCAAAAGTAAACAACGGGGTGGGGATGTGGCCCAGGGTGCGGCTGCTGCTGATGCCCAGTGCCACCAAAAGAAGGGAAAATTAAAAAAGAGAGAGGTAAGCTTGGGCAGTAGTACTCGCCTTAGTGCGCCCCCAGCTGGGCCAATCAGAGACCGAGGATGGAAAGTTCCGGCCAATAGGCAAATCGCTCAGTGCCGGGATTGAAAATGAGCCAATCAGACTGCGAGCTGCTTCCGCTCAGCCGGCCGGGCGGCGGAGGCCGGGGCCGGGCCACGCTAGCCTGGGCCCCGCGGCGGCGGGCCGAGGGCATCGGGTTGCCCCGTCCGGCCGGGGAACAAGGGGCCTCTGTGTGGCGATCGGGGCGGGGCCGCGGTCCCCAAAGACACGCACAAGCTTGTCTCTGTTCCCAAACTAGGACGGATGTCCCTCCGCCCTGGGGGAGCAGCTACCCCCTAGAGCTGGAGGCCCGGACGCCCCGCCGAGGGCGTCCGGGAAGTGAGACGGCTGGGAGACCCCGGAAGCCCCCATCACGCCCAGGATCCCGGGGAACCGGCCGGACCGCCCTGTCCGCACGGGCGCTCCTGGCTCCGAGGGCCAGCCCGGCGCGGTTCCAGGGACTCCCCGACCTTCTGCCCCTTCGGCTCCGCCCGGAGCCATCTCCCGTCTTCCATGGCAAAGACAGACTCCGCTGGGCCCCTGGCACGCGCTTGAAACCCGGGCACTCGGAGGCCGAGGCGGGAGAACTGTAAATATAAGCCCCGCCTCTTAAACCCTGTCCGAAAACCCAAAGTGAAAGAGCGCTGAGGATGCGTAGCTCGGTGTGAACGCCCTGCCCCCCACGCGTGCACGCGCACGTGAGACACCCCTCCGTGTGTGCTCCTAAATTTTCTGGTCCCCACCGTCCTCCCGCCCCTCCCCCGCGCTGGCTCCCTGTTCCCTGACACGGGGCTGGGGGGCGGGGTGACTCAAGCTTTCAGGGAAACCAATGCCCTGCCCCCTGCCGGGCCGATCGCCCCCTCATCGCTCGCATGACCTCAGCTCCGCGCTCGTGTTCCCAGCCAGGACCTCCCGGACGGTCTCTGGTGACTCCCCCTCCAGCCCGGCTCCCCCCACCCAGCCTTTCCCACACCGGATATGACTGGGACTCCGCCCCGTTAGCTCGAGGGGCCGCGCACATCTGGATTTCATCCTGGCCAGGAAAGGGGTTGCCAGCGCCCTGCCCAGCACCGGGGACCCTCTGCTGCGGCAGAGCTAAATGCTGCCGATGAGGACCGCTGGTGGGACTCGGTCTTGGCGGCCGGCGCCTCCTCTCCCAAAAGACCCAGAGCCCCTGTGAGTCGGGCAGAGAGGCGTTAGCTGTGCTTCCTGAGAGCTGATTGTACGCTAAGCACCAGTCTTTTTTCTCCCTTTTTTTTTTCTTTTAAGACAGGGTCTTGTTCTTTGGAGTCCAGCTTGGTCTTGAACTCACAGCAACCCTCCTGCCTCATCCTCCCAGGTGGTGTGTGATTACAGCCATGTCCCTCCATGCCCCGCTTGTGTGGTGCTGAGGAATCAAACCCTGGCCCCTACTGAGTTATGCCCCTCACCCTCATTATTTTTATTTATTTATTATATATTTTTTTGAGACAGGATCTCGCTTCACAGCCCAGGCTGGTCCTGAACTCACTGTGGAGTCCAGGCTGGCATCCAACTCCCTGTCATCCTCCAGCTCAGCCTGCTGAGTGTGGTGGGGCCAGGAATCAAACCCAGGGCCTTGCACTGGCTATTCAAACCCCAGTATAAATAGGTCAATGGGTAAACACTAGGAGAAAGGGTTTTCCTCTTGCCCCTACAAGGGGCTTTCTGTGCCCACTGCATAGGTGACGGTGTGGAAGCAGGAGGCCCAGCAGGCCGCAGTGGGAATGGATTCCCTGTGCGCTGCCCCCATGTAAGTTCCTGAAGGTAGTGTGGTTGGGGACGCCTCCCTGGTAACTCCCACGTCCTTATCTCGGGAGCGCCAGGGCCTCCAGTCTTGGACCCAGCCTCAGATCTGGGCAGCGTGTGCTAATGAGCGCCATGCTGCCAGGGGCCGGAATCTCACGGGTGCAGGCAGCACATGAGCATGCGGCCCCAGGTGCCTGTGCCCAAGAGAAAAGACAAGCCCTCCAGGCTGACCCCAGCCGGCACTCGGGGTAGGTAGGCAAAGTCTGTGGATGCCGAAGGTGGTTTCTTCCTAGCTTCCTAAAATTTTATTTATTTACTCATTTATTTTTCCTTTTTGGTACTGGGAATCAAGCCAGGGCCTTCACCGAGCTACAGCCCCAGCTCATTTTTATTCTTGATTTCTGAGACAGAATCTCACTCAGTTGATCACTTGCCCGAACTGGGTTCAAACTTGTGACCCTCCTGCTTCCCAGCGGGGATCACAGGCCTGCACCCCGGGCCTGCGTCTTCCTGGTCTTTGAGAGGAGTTCCTATTTCCTTGAGGGGTTATGGAGGGTGTGGAGCCAGTCTCTCTCGCCCTGCCACTTGCCAGAAACATCAGAAAGTGAACTGACATCTCTGGGAGTTCCAGACATAAAGGAGGAACAACCGCTAGGTGCCATGGCACCTGCCTCTAATGTCAGCACTGCGGGAGGCCGAGGCTGGAGGAACAAGGTTTCAACCCAGCTATGGGAACTGGCAACACCTTGTCTTGAAATTAAAGAAAAAATAAGCACTGAAGGTTGGGTATGGTGGTCCAGATCTCTAATTCTAGGACTCTGGGAGGCTGAGGCAGGAGGTGTGCGAGTTCAAGCCCGGCCTGGGTAACTTTGAGACCCTGTCTCACTATTCAAACTCAAAATGATCTGGGATGTAGTTCAGCATGAAGGGCTGGGTTCAGTCCCCGGGACCACCAAAGACAAAGAACAGGGGTGATTCCCAGCCAGGAGTATGCGGGTATGCAGTCCCCACCCTGGGGCCTGAGGCAGGAGGATTGCAAGTTCGAGCCCACCCTTGGCAATTTAGCAACTTCGCAAGACCTTCCTTGGGCTACAATTTTCAAAAACGCTTAGAGAATGCAGCTTAGTACAAAGGCTGGGGATTTACACGCCAGCGCACGAGGAAGCAGAAAGGGGTGCAATCAGCCCAACCTCCCACGAGCCACCTGACGGGGCCAGGGTCCCAGCCTGCGCCCCAGCCCCTCTGACCGCCCTCTGTCTCTGTGTGTCTGTCTGTCCCCTCTGCAGTTCCCATAGCCCCATGGCCCCGGCCGGCCGCTGAGCCCCACCATGGGTGGCCTCTACTCTGAGTACCTCAACGCGAACAAGGTCCAGGAGCACTACAATTACACCAAGGAGGCGCTGGCCGTGCAGGAGACGCCGTCCCGCCGGGCGGCCTCTGCCTTCATCGTCCTCCTGTGCTGCGCCACCGTGGCCGAGAACCTCCTCGTGCTCGTGGCCGTGGCCCGGAACAGCAAGTTCCACTCGGCCATGTACCTGTTCCTGGGGAACCTGGCGGCCTCCGACCTGCTGGCCGGCGTGGCCTTCATCGCCAACACCCTGATGTCAGGACCGGTCACCCTGGGGCTCACCCCCGTGCAGTGGTTTGCCCGCGAGGGCTCGGCCTTCATCGCGCTCTCGGCCTCCGTGTTTAGCCTCCTGGCCATTGCCATCGAGCGGCACGTGGCCATCGCCAAGGTCAAGGTCTACGGCAGTGACAAGAGCTGCCGCATGCTGCTGCTCATCGGGGCATCCTGGCTCATCTCCCTGGGCCTGGGCGGCCTGCCCATCCTGGGCTGGAACTGCCTGGGCCGCCTGGAGGCCTGCTCCACTGTCCTGCCGCTCTACACCAAGCACTACGTGCTGTGCGTGGTGGCCATCTTCTCGGCCATCCTGTCGGCTATCGTGGCCCTCTACATCCGCATATACTGCGTGGTGCGTGCGAGCCACGCCGAGCTGGCTGGCCCGCAGACGCTGTCCCTCCTCAAGACGGTCACCATCGTGCTGGGGGTCTTCATCGTCTGCTGGCTGCCGGCCTTCAGCATCCTGCTGCTGGACTACGCCTGTCCCGTGCGCCACTGCCCCGTCCTCTACAAGGCCCATTACTTCTTCGCCTTCGCCACCCTCAACTCCCTGCTCAACCCCGTCATTTACACGTGGCGGAGCCGCGACCTGCGCCGTGAGGTACTGCGCCCACTGCGGTGCTGGCAGAGGGTGGCAGGGGCGCACGGGCGGCGGGGTTCCGCCCCTGGCCACCACCTCCTGCCGTTGCGGAGCTCCAGCTCGCTGGAGAGGGGCACGCCGGGCATCACAGCGCCCACGCTGCAGGAGGGCCACACGGTGGTCTGAGGGAAGCATGGGCCGTGATCCAGGCCACACGGAGCAGCCCGGAGCAGGGCTGGGGGACTCCCGTAGAGAAGAGGGGGTGCCGGCCCAGCTAGCTGTCCCCACCTGAGGCCTCGGTGTTGAGTCAGGTGATGATGCCACCATGCAGTGCTGGAGGCCAGCGTGGTGACCATGGGGACCTTCCAAGGGCCAGGGCGATGGCTGGTGGAGACACAGGGCAGGAGCAATTTACTGCCCACTACACCCATTTTGCGAGTGTGCGATCGTGCACGTGCTGGCGCATCTGTACGAAGTGTGGGGGGATTGATTTAGGGTCTTCACATTGAGCTACACCTCCAGCATCCCTCTGCAGTTTCACTAAGTTTTCCCGGCTGGGCTTGAATTTGTGATCCCCAACCTCCTGCCTCAGCCTCCCAGAGCGCTGGGCTGATTTTAAGCGGCTCCTGTCTGACTCTCCACTTTGGCCCTGCTGGCGTCTGGACTGACCCCCTCCTGCCACCTTCCCTGGACAACCTCAGACCTCCTCTTTGGAGCCATGGTCCCCAGGGGCCAAGGGCTCTTTTCCCAGCCCTCCTGGGACCCACATCTACAGCGTCCCCAAATTTCATTCATCAGCCACCCCTATGGCTTCTTCCCTTTCCTTTCATCTTCCAGGAAAGGAAGCCGCGGGATGGAGGTGGGGCGACAGGGGGCTAAGCCCGTTTCCCCTTCTCAGACCTCACAGGCCCTGGCACTGTTTGGGGCCCCAAGGAATCACCAAGAGCAGGAAAAACTGGTTTGGGAGGTGGGGAGCAAAGAGCCCTGGGGCTCTCCTCGGGGCACAGCAGACGGGAGGAAATTCTGGGGGAGGTGTTTCCAATTATCACTCCTACCCCAAAACCACCACCCTGTTCCTCCCACCTCCAAACTTTCCTCTTGGGGCCCAGGTTCCTGTCCCCTACGGCAGGAGACAGGGCAGCTTTTTTCTTTTTCTTAATTTTTTTTTCTAAGACAGTTCCTTGTTAAGTTGCCCAGGCTGGGCTCGAACTTTTGATCCTCCTGCCTCAGCTTCCCACATGGGATCACAGGCCCAGCGCAAATTGTCCTGAAGGGAGCACAGGCCCGGGGAGGCCAACGACAGTGCTACATTACTAGGGCGCTCAGTGTCCCCTCATCTGTCCCAAAGAACTTTGTCAAATCCCTGTGGAGAGGGGATGGACCCCTGCGGTACAAACGGTATTTATGTGCGTCTGTGTGTGCAAGTCCCTGTGTGTGCTGTCCCGTGTCCTGGTGTCTGTGTCGTCATGTTGCAGCTGCCAAGGTGGGGTCAGGCTCTGGCCAGATGCCCAGGGAATTCCTGGCTCACGTCCTGTGAATGCCCAGGCTGGGGGAGGTGGGGCTTGGGGGCCAGGAGCCGATCAGGCTTGTTTCTCCTCCTGGAGCTCCCGGGATGCCCCCAGGCTGGAGACCCGCACCTGGGACAATAAACAGTTCAATCAAGTGTTGGGTTCAGTTCTTTGGGTGCTTTCCTCTTTGGGTTTACGGTGGCTAGTGCCACCACTAGTGCCCAGATGGGTCAGGGGATGGGCCGCTGCCCAGGGACCATGCGTTCTTGACCTGTGCCCACCCTCATTCTCCTGCCCATCTTAGCCCTGCCTCCTATGTGAGCGGGCACTGCTGGCACTTTCTTCCTAATACTGGGGATGGACCCAGGGGCTTTGCACTGAGTTGTTTTTTGTTTTGTTTTTGAGACAGGGTCTCACTCTGCAGCCCAGGTAGTCCCTGAACTCACTCTGGAGCCCAGGCTGGCCTTGGACTCGTGGCCAGCCTCCTGCCTCAGCCTCCTGAGTGGTGGGAATACAGGTGTGCACCACCACGCCTGGCTTCTGGGGAATCGAACTCAGGGTCTCAAAAGTGCTTTCACCGTTGAGCCATTCCTCCAGCCCCGACACTGAACTGTATCTCAAGCCCATTTTTAAAAATTCCTTGATTTTGAGACAGGTTTTCACTAAATTGAGAAGTCACTGAGGCTGGGCTCAAACTTAGGATCGTCCTGCCTCCTCCGCCCAGATGGCTGGGGTCAAAGGCCTGGGCCCTGGGCCCAGCTTTATTTTCAGACAGGGTCTTGCTCGGCTGCTCGGGCTGGGCCTGAACGACTGCTCCTCCAGCCGCAGCCCCCACATCCCTGCGCGCAGGCCTGAGCCGCGTGCCGGCTTGCGCTGGCTTCTGGGGGCACCGTGGTCACTCACGACTGTCCTTCCTTTCGGTGGCTACCCGCACTGTCTGGCCCTCTGAGCGAGTCCTGCGGCCCTCGACCACCTCGCTTTCCTTCAGAGTCAGCGTGCACACACGAGGCCCTGGGCTCAGTTTCCAGGAAACACCAGCCGCAAACCTGTGCGCTTCTTCCGTCCCCTCCTTGAGGCCCTGTCTTAGGTACTTTCTGGTCGCTGTGACTCAAGACCCAACATCCACGACTTACGGAGGAAAGATCTACCGCAGCTCAGTTTCTGAAGGTCTCAGTGTGTTCACGGGTGGGCGGCTGGGAAAGGGCTCCAGCGGCGAAGACGCTCCCAGCCTGGTGGGCACGGAGAGACCGGAGGCTGGAACCAGCCCGTATCCCCCAGGTCATGCCCAAGCACCGCCCCTTCCGGCCAGGTCAAGCCCAAGCACCGCCCTTCCGGCCAGGCCCTGCCCCAGCACCGCCTCTTCCAGCAAAGGTCCCGCAAAGCACCGCCCCTTCCGGCCAGGTCAAGCCCAAGCACCGCCCCTTCCGGCCAGGTCAGGCCCAAGCACAGTCCTTCTGGCCAGGCCGCGTCCCCGACGGTACACGGCATCCGTATGGACAGGAGGCTTTGGGGGACAGTCCAGATCCGAACCTCCACCGGCCTCAAAGAGCGAGAGCGCGAGCGAGAGACAGAGACAGAGAGAGTCAGTCCCGGAACTGGCCATCAAACTCGGGGCTTCACAACCTTGCTAAGTCGCTAAATGGACGAGGCTGGCCTCGAAGTGGTGATCCTCCCGTCTCAGCCTCGCGTATCCGCGTGTCCAACCACCTGCCCACCCTTCCGGCTGTTCATCTGGGCGTCCATCCGTTCGCCCATTCATTAATCTCTGCCGCTGGGGCAGGCCTATAATCCCAGCACTCTCGGAGGCTGAGGCAGGAGGACCACCAGTTTGAGCCCAGCCTGGTTATCTGGACGTCTTAGCCAGACCCTGTGTTCAAGTCGAGGTTTGAAAAAGGCTGAGGATGGAGCTCAGTGAGTGTCCCTCGACAGGAAGGCTAACGGCGCCGACCAGGCTTTGCCATCGCCCGGTTCCTGACCTTCATCGAGAAAAAAACTCAGGCCTCTTTCAGGGGCCGTGGGACCTTCGCAGGCGGCGAGCGGAAACCCATCTTCCCTCCCGTCAATTGTGGGCGTCTGGAGTTTGGTCCCAGCAACAAACAAGCACCTGAGCCCGCAGGTTCCCCCGACCGCTCGTCCTCCCAGCTCCGGCAAACACCGTCATCGCTCTGGAAATCGGGCCGCTGTCAGCTGTCTCCGCTTCGGGTTCAGTCATGGGCCAGGACGGCGGCACAGGCCCGTGACCCCGCCGCTCTGGCAGGATGAGGGGAGCAATCGCACGGTTAAGCCCTGCAATTTAGCAACTTGGCAAAACCCGCCCGAAAATAAAATGGAGATTGAGCTGAGGATGTGAATCAGTAGAGACCCTGAGTCCCGCCTCAATATTGCCAGACTCTTCGTCCTTCCTCTTCTGTGAGTATGAGGGGCATGGTGGGGAGATGCTGTGAAACTGCATGTTGTCATTCATCAGACTTTCACTCTTTCTCATCTTCCTTTACATGAATCAGTGATTACTCAGTGGATTCCTTCTCTTTTTTTTGAGACAGAGTCTGAATCTGCATCCAGGCTGGTCTTGAAATCATTATGGAGCCCAGGCTGGCCTCAGACTCACAGCAGTCCTCTTGTTTCAGCCTCCTCAGTCCTGGGATTACACCACACCCAGTTTATGTGGTGCTGGGGAACAGAACCCAGGACCTTGTGCTTGACTGTAACAGCCGTGTTATTTCTGTAAACCCTTTTTGGATTGATTTTGAGACAAGGTTTCACCTAAGTCACTGTCTTAGTAACTTTTTCTTTCGTTGCTGTGACTCAATACCGACATCTACAAATTTAGGGGAGGAAAGGTTTATTTTAGATCACAGTTAGAAGGTCACAGTCCATTCAGGGTGGCCGGCAGCCATGGAAGGACACGGCAGAGGTGGCGGCAGCTGCTCACGGCATCACACACAGGAAGCCATGTCAAGGCGAGTTGAGACTCATCCTCCAAGGAAGGCAGAAAGCAGCTTATGTGTCCTTTGAGGTCTCCTCCCAGTGATTAGCAGGTGTGGAAGGTGTGGCCACTACATGCCTTTAATCCTACCTAATATACACGCCTATAATCCTAATTTACACGCCTGTAATCCACGCCTCCAGACTAGGCCCCAATCTACCAACAGCACATGGTTCCATAGACAATCCATAACATTTAAATACATGAGACTTTTGGGGGGCATTCCAGAGCCAACCCCCAATAGTCACTGAATTGCCTCGGCTGGGTTCTTTCTTCTGGCGATCCTATTTCAGCTGCCCAGAGTGCTGGATTACAGACCTTCAGCACCAGAGCTGGCTGTAAAGTTCATTTTTTCTTCCTGAAAGATAGCAACATTTTTAAAAATACGGTATTGGGGAACTGAACCAAGGGCTTTGCATATGCTAGTCAAGTGCTTTAACCACTGAGCTGTGCCCCCAGCCCAAGATAACAATATATATATTTAAAAAACCCTCTTAAGAACACCATCATCTAAGTCAGGTGTAGTGGTGTACACCTGTAATCCTAGCACTCAGGAAGCTGAGGCAGGAAGATCGTCTTGAGTTCAAGGCCAGCCTGGGCTGCATTGTGCATTCAGGACCAACCTCAACTACAGAGCAAAGACCCTGTCTCCAAAAAAAAAAAAAAAAAAAAAAAAATCACCACCTCAAATGCAAAATGGTACAGCCACCTTGGAAATAGGTTTGTCAGGCTGGGGGTGTCATTCAGTGGTTAAAGCACTTGCTTAGCAAGTATAGGGCCCTGGTTTCAATTCCCCTGCACCACATTAATTAGGCATGGTGGCACATGCCTGTAAATCTAGCACTTGAGAGGCTGAGGCAGGATTACTGGATGTTCAGACGAGTTCAGGACCAGCCTGGACTACAGAATGAGAACCTGTCTCTCAAAATAAAAATAATTTTTAAAAAGGAAAGGTTTGTTAAGTTTTTGTTTTTGTTTTTGAGACAGGGTCTCGCTCTGTAGCCCAGGCTGGTCCTGAAATCACCAGGGAGCCCAGACTGGCCTTGGACTCGTGGCAGTCCTCCTCCCTCAACCTCCCAATTGCTAGGATTATAGGCCGGTGTCACCACACCCAGCTTACGCGGTTCTGAGAAATCAAATACTGGGCATAGCGCTTTAACTACTGTGTCATTCCTACAGCCCCACGGTTTTCTGTACTGAGGATCCAGCCCAAGACGTCCCTAGCCCCCATTATTTTTTCTTGAGACAGGGTCTGTGTAGCCCAGGCTGGTCCTGAGCTATGCGGACCAAGTTGGCCAGTGAAACTCACAGCGATATTCCTGTGTCAACCTCCAGAAAGCTACGTGTATAGCTGCGAGCCCAGCTGCTTTTTATGTGGTGCTGGGGAATCGAACCCAGGGGCTTTCACACTGTAGACAAGCCCTCTAACCAGCCTGTTTTTTTAGCTTTGATCTTGAGAGAGGGTCTTGCCAAACTGCTCAGCTGTCTAGGTGTGGCTCGATCTTACGATCTCCTGATTTTCCTGCCTCAGTGGAGCGCTGTGATCACAGGGCTGCAGCAGCAGCCTGGCAGTTGGACTGGGGATCAAAACCAAGGACTGCCATAAGAAGCCACATCCCTAGTCTTTTTTTTAAAAAATCCTTCTAGTATTTGAAAAAGTTTGTATTTTACAATCGATTTTATTTTTTTACTTTATTTTTTTTTCAAGCAAGGGCTTGCTCTGTAGCCCAGCCTGGTCCTAAATTCACTGTGTAGCCCAGGCTGGCCTAGAGCTCACAGCAATCCTCCTGCTTCAGCCTCCTAAGTGCTTGCTGGGATTATGGGCATCCACCACCCCTCCCGGTTTATATGGTGTTGGGGAATCGAACTCTGGGCCTTGCACTTGCTAGACAAGCGCTCTAGCTGCTGAGCCATGTCCCCAGCCCTTGACAGTCAATTCAGTAACACCGAGTTTGATTTTATTCTTCTTTTGGTCATCGGTTCACACCCCTGGTCCTGCACTTTGAGGCTCCAGGGAGGAGACACACATCGCACCATCTTCTTTTCTTTCTTCTCTTCCCCGTCGGTCCTGGGGTGCAGCCCAAGGCCTCCACACTGAGTTACATCCAGCCCATTTCTGATTTCAAGGTAAGGCCTACCGAGTTGCCAAATGGCTCAGGCTTGGCTCAGACTTGCAATCCTCCTGCCTCCTCTCCCGGAAGTCTGGGATGGCCGGCCTGTGCAGGCGGGCCCGGATGCCCGTCTGCTCAGACCGCCCACCGCTGCAGATGGAAGCGGGCTCGGTCCACACGCCGGTACCCACGTACTGGCACACAGCGTCAAAGTGAAGATCCAGCACCTCGCTCTGTCCCAGCAGCCGCACCGAAGCCCTCCCGGCCTGCGGCCCCAGGGCCACCATCACGCGGCTGCCCTCCGCCTAGGGCACCAGCGTCTCCCGCATGACGTCCCGCAGGTTCTCCAGGACCAGGCCCTCCTCGGTGCGGCACACGCACCTGCCCGGGCGCGGGACGTCTTCCACCGCCACCTTGGCATTGTAGTACTGGCCGCCCTCGAGGCCGCGGTCGACCACGCGCAAGCGCAGGCCCCGGCGCAGCCAGTGCCCGGGCCGCCCGGCCGCCTCGACTCTCTCGGCCGCCGGCTCCTTCCGCGCGTCCGGGTTCCGGGGCCGCTTCCTGTGTGGGTTCTCTCACCGGGCACGGGCGTCCGGACTCCTCGGCGCTCTCGCCCTCCATGGCCGGGAGGCTATGCCCACCCGGCGGGGATGGTGGGCGCTCCCGCCCCGCTCCAGCGGCGCGACCGGCCCGAGACGCACCACGGCCCGCGCGCTGTCCGCGTCCGGCCCTTCCACCTTGCCACGGAGGCCGCTGCGGGGCCGGGCAGGTCCGCCGCCGTCCCGCCCGCCACCAGCGCTCGGGGGGCGCGGGCCTGGGCTTCCGGGAGGCGGCGCCCAGCCCCAGGCCCTTGGGCCGCGGGGTGCTCTCCCGGGGCGGCACCACCCGCCCGCGGGTGCGGCCCACGCCCCGGCCGGGAGCCCAGCCCATGCCCCGCAGCGCGCCCAGCCCGTAGCCGCCCACGGGCACGGCCTCGTAGTCGGCGTCCTCCGGCGGGGTGGCGGCCGCGGGGACCCCGCGTGGGCAGCGGCCGTCCGCCTGCGACCGCGCGCCGCCCCCCACGGCCCGCGCGGCCGGCGTCGGGCGTCCTCCGCGGCCCGCGGCGACCCACGGCGCGGCGGCTACTCGGGGACCGCCGGGGAGTCGGCGCCCCGCCGGGGAGTCGGCGCCCCGCGGCCGCCCGGCCCCCGCGGCCTTCTCGAGGCCCTCCTGGTGCGCAGCCCTCGCCGCGCCGGGTCCCGCGCCGGCCCGCCGCCTCCCGGCGGAGCTGCGAGCCCGGCCCGACGACGCGGGAGCCGGGGCAGCCGGAGCCGGGGCACCGCGCCGGCCGCGGGGTCCGCCATCTCGTCCCGGGCCCGGGAGGGCAAACGGAGCCCGGGCGCCGCGCGCTGGAGGCCGGCCGTGGAACTCACGGGCCGCCTTCTCCTACAACACCGAACCGTGCGCAGAAGAGCCACGGGGGAGACCGTGGGAAACGGGAACTGTCAGCGGGCAGTAGGACCGAGAGCATCGCGCTGAGCATTTCGGGAAATGTAGTTTCTATGGTAACGGAGACCTGGCAGGGGTGCACCACCGTGCCCTGCTAGGAATAGTAGTTCTTTAGGTATCATGGTTGTAATTGTTCGGTTTCGTTCAAAAGACAGATTTTCTCACAGAAGGTTTATGAGGAAGGCTTACAAATCCAAGGACAGAGGTGGCCCAAGATGGCCGTGCCGTAGATCTCCCGTGGGGTCGGCAGGACAGCCGGGCAGGTGGGAGTCGGCTGCAGGTCTCGGGTAAAGACCAGAGCCTGAAGATCGGCGACTGGAGAGCAGCGACGGGCCGACAGGCGCAGGTCTGGACTGGGTCGGATCTGTGCTGACGATCTGCAGCGTGCAGCAAGTCAGCGTCCCTAGACTGCAAGAGCTTTCCCAGAGAAAGCAGCTGTGACAATTGGCCCTCTTCCTTCCTTTTATACCCTCGGAGTTCCCGTTGGCCCTCCCACACCAGGGTGGGGCTCTTCTCTCATTGGCCAGCCCACAAATGACTCACAGTAATCCTGACCAGCTCTTGATCCCCAATCTAGTGTGGCTCACAAACCCTAATCCTAATGGAGGTGTGGGTCCTAATTCCCTCAAATTGAAATAATCCCGTCAACGGACACAATAGTCTTTGTGAAAGGGCAATTGGTGCTTCCCAGGTACTCGTTCTGTCGTGTGTCTAGTTATTTTTTGAGCACCCCCTGTGTGCGCGTTACTGTGCCCTGGTGATTCTCTCGCCTCAACTCCCTCAGTGTCTGGGACTACCGGAGCGCCTCACAGGGCCCGTCTGTGCTTCACTTGCTTTGAGAATGGCTTGCTTTTTATTTTATTTTTTTTTTTGTACTAGGGACTAACCAAAGGCCTTAGCATTGAGCCCCTACCCTTTTATTTTCGATTTGAAACAGGATCTCAGTAAATTGCTAAGTTGCCTATAATGGGCTCTAACTCATAGTCATCCTGCCTCAGCCTCCCAAAATTTGTGGATTGAAGTCACGTCCACTTGGTGTGCTTGTTTTGTTTTCAGTCTAAAATTCATTTTTATTGGTATATATTTCAGTACATGATAATTATATTGGCTTAGGGGAATTGGTACATGTATATTTCATAACTTGATCATTTTCAGTCTCCTCCCCACTAACACCCAGGAGGGTTTTCCATTTTTATCAAGTCAGGAAAAAAAAAAACCTGACCATGGTTATGCATGCCTGTAATCCTAGCACTTGAGAGAAGGCAGCAGGAGGATTGAAGAGAGTTCAAGGTCAGCCTGAGTTACATGGTGCTTTTGGAACCAGTTTGGACTACAGAGTGAGGCCCTGTCTCAAAAAAAAAAAAGAAAGAAAGAAAGAAAGAAAGAAAGAAAGAAAGAAATACAATCTTCTGTGACACGTGAGAATGGCCTGGAGCTTTTCAGTGTCCATAAATATCATTGGTACCTATCCTCTTCATTCAGGTATAATCTGAGGCTACTTCCTGGCCACAAATGCAGTTGGGGGGCTGGGGGCATAGGTCAGTGGCTAGAGTACTTGCCCAGTGTGCTCCAGGCCCCCGGTCTGACCTCCCAGCCTTACAGGAGAAATTGGCTGGGTTTGGTGGCACACACATACAATCCTAGCATTCAGGAAGCTGAGACAGGTGGATGGTTGTGAGCTTGAGGCCAGCGTGGGCTACACAGTGAGTTCAGGATCAGTCTGGACCACAGAGTGAGACCTTTGTCAAAAAAAAAGAGAGAGAGAATAAGCCAGGCATGGTGGCACTCACCTGTAATCCCAGCACTAGGGAGGCTGAGGCAGGAGGATTGCCCTGAGTCCAAGGCCAGCTTGGGCTCCATAGTGAGTTCAGGACCAGCCTGGGTACAGAGCGAGACCCTGTCTCAAAAAAAAAAAAAAAGGTAGTGTTGGTAGTTGTCATGGAGAGCTTAAGGGCCACAAATCCTACAATATTTACTGAGCCTTCACAGAAAGGGTCTATGACCCCCAGGTATAGTGTTAGAATTCTGTTGTGCGAACAGGTGACTATTTGTGCGACTGTGGTAAACACAGTCTTTGGTTTTTGCCTATTTAGTGGCACCAGGGAACAAGCCGAGGGTGTTCATGTTGAGCTATATCCCCAGCTCATGTTTTTGGTTTTGATTTTTTGACAGGGTCTCACTAGCTTGATTTGCAGCCCAGGCTGGGCTCAAACTTGTTATTCTCCTGCCTCAGCCTCCAGGAATGCTGGGATTCCAGGCCTGGGCCACTGAGCCCAGCTCTCGTTCTCTTCAGCTTCAGATCTGTCCTGAGGTGACTGCGGAGCCCAGGCTGGCTTTAACTCAGGGCAGTCCTCCCGCCTCAGCCTCCCGAGTGCTGGGATTCCAGGTGTGCGCCACCAGTGCCCAGTTTATGGGGTGCTGGCGAATTGAACCCAGGGCCTTGTGATTGCTAGGCAAGTGCTTTAATTGCTAAGCTATTCTCCAGGAATCCCTTGCCCCTTTTTTGAGACAGAGTCTCCCTCTGTAGTCCAGATGGGTTCTGAGCTTACTATGTAGCCCGATCTTGCCTTGAACTCAGCAATCCTTCTGCCTCAGCCTCCCAAGAGCTGGGATGACAGGTGTGCCACTGGGCCCAGCGATTATGTAGTGCTGGAAAATTTAACTCAGGACCTTATGATTTGTAGGCCAGTGCTTCAGCCACTGAGCTATGCCCAGCCCTGTCTGCGCCACCCTGGGGTGAGTAGACGGGCCCACGTGACCCGTCTGCTGTTTGATTCTGCATTTCTCCCGTGACTAATGAACTTGGGCGCTGTCCCAGCCGAGCCTTCCCCTTCGGCTGTCTTCCTTGGTGAGGGGCTTGTCCAAGGCTCTGTGCACTCAGAGAGGGAGGGAGGGTCTGTCTCGCGGGAATCTGAGGGCGTCCCCGTGCGGTTAGGAGCCTGCGTGGGGCTGGCAGTGTTGTGCAGAGCCCCAATTTGCACTCTGCACGCTGAGGAGCCGTTCAGGTGCTGTCGGTGAGGCAGGGCGGTGATGGGATCAGACCTGGGGTCTCGCAGGCCCCCCAGAACAGCTCAGCTGGAGATCGGTTTTCAGAGGGCTGCCAGGCAGGGCACCTGGGCAGAGGTGAGGGAGGTAGCCCTGGAGAGCAACAGGGGACTCAGGGCTCTCGGGAGGCATCCTGCCGGGCTTGGCAACCTCCTGCTCAAATGCCAAAGAGCCCTCAGCTGGTGGCAGGGCCCGCAGGGAGGAGGTGGCTGTGCCTGGGGCACCCAGCGGCCTGGAGTTTCCTCAGATTCCAGTGTGGGCTTGAACAAGGCCACTGGGGACTAGACTTTCTGAGGCCCATCCTGGGTGGGGATGGCAGTGTCCCCGTGGAATCACTGGGCAGTGTGACAGTCCCTTTGGTATTTGGGGTGACTCAGCCTCCAATTTTTATTTATGTAAGACAGGGTCCCACTGTGGAGCCCAGGCTCGCCTTGGACTCAGGGCAATCCTCCTGCCTCAGCCTCCCGAGTGCTGGGATTTCAGGCGTACGCCACCACGCCCAGCTTACGTGGCGCTGGAAAGTCGAACTCCGATACTTAATGCTTGCTGGGCCGGTGCTTTAACCTCTGAGCCATCCCTCCAGCCCCTTGTTTTGTTTGTTTGTTTGTTTGTTTGTTTTTTGTTTTTTTTAACTCAGTGTTGGGGACTGAACTCAGACCTTGGGTGCTGACCTCCGTCCTCGGTCTTCTGTTGTCTACCGTGGGATGGCCCTGTGGGTGAAGCCAGGGCGTTCACACTAAGCTACATCCACGTCTGTGTTTTTTTTACTTTGAGACGAATTCTCATTACACTGCCCAGGTTGGGCGCAAACTTGTGATCCTCCTGCCTCAGCCTCCTGGAGTGCTGGGATGACAGGCCCGGGTCACCATGCCTGTGTTATTTCTTTTAATAAAAACAGCAAGATTAGAGTCAGCTGCAAATGGTTAAGTCAAAAACATCAGCAGCAGCTTGTTAGGAAAGAAACTGATTTCTCCCATGAGTAACAGCTTCTGACGGGACCCGTGTGGCCAGAAGAATGGGTGGCCCCCTGCCCCCAGCAGCTCGGCTGCCCCCCATGCCCTCGTCACGGCCTGCCATGCCTCAGGCCGCCTCTCCCGGCACCTGTATCCTCTCCCTCACCCCTCTGTCTGCCCACCTGCCCGCCCATCCAGCTACCCGTTATCCATTCTCTCCTGTGCCAGCCTCATCCACGCAGTGATCCAACTACTTCATCGAAGCCAGATGAGGTGGGAGGCTGAGACAGGACGATCTCAAGTTTGAGTCCGGGCAATCTGGCAACTTGGCGAGACCCTGCCACAAAGTACAAATGGAAAATGAGCCGGGGATGTCGCTCGGTGGAAAGACCCCGAGCTCCGCCTCAATACAGACAAGAAAAAAAAAAGTACTTATTTTGTGATTATTCACGGGGCTGTGGGAGACGTTTCAAGTCTCCTGTTAGGCATCAGCCTCTCACTCCTCCTCAGCCCACTGTGTGAACCAGCTCCTGGGATAGTTGGCCAAAGCCTTTCACTTGTAAATGTTCATTTCTGGAAGATAGCCAGCAACCCTTAAACGGCACTATTATCACAAGTACCAAAAAGTATCAGTTAGAGTTTACAGTCTCCCACGGGCGGCCGCCTGGTGCTCCAGGCCTGCCATTGCAGCACTCTGGGAAGCTGATACAGGATAACGGATGTGAGTCCAAGGCCAGCCTGGGCTCCACAGGGAGACCCTGTCTCGACAACAACAACAAAATAAATACAGGACTGAGGATGTGGCTGGATGGGAAGGTCTTGGGCTCCACCCGCCACCCCACCCCCACCAAAAAAGAAACTGATCAGGGTCAGGATTCATCATCACCTGGCTAGTGTCAGCTTTGCCTTTGAATTTCCTTTTCCCTTTTTTTTGAGACAGGTCCCTCTCCGTAGTCCACTCCCATCTCAAACTCACTGCAGTCCTCCCGCCTCAGCCTTGCTAGTGCTGGGATGACAGGTGTGTACCACCACGCCCAGGTTGTGTGGTGCTGGGGCACCGACCTCCGGGCCTAGGGCTTGCGAGGCCGGCGCTCTCACGGCTGCCTGTGAGTTTTCCTGAGTGGCTTGATCACCCGTGTCATCTACGCACAGCCCCGCCCGGACTCCCCGCCCCCTCAGCCACAGCCCTCGGCGCCCCCTTTCCGGTCTTCTCGCGATCCTGAGCACGGAAGCCAGAGTCGTGCACCTGCTAGGCAGGGGCTGTGCCTCTCCACTCCACGTCCAGCCCTGTGTCAAACTCCTGCGCCAGTCCAGGCCGGTCCCCAGCTGTGCACCCGAGGTGTGGGCGGCCACGCCTCCCTCACCACCACCCCCTTTTCTTTAAACAGGGTCTCTCTTTGTGGCCCAGGCTGGTCTTAACGGAACGCGCTGTGGAGCCCAGGCTGGCCTTGGCCGCATGGCAGTCCTCCTGCCTCAGCCTCCCGAGTGCTGGGATTATAGGCACACGCCACTGCGCCTGGCTTATATGGTGGTGGGATCAACCCAGTGTGCTGAGCTTGCTAGACAAGCCCTTTGACCACATGCCATTCCTCCCGCCCCGGGCGAATCTTTTTATGTGGCGCTGGGGAATTGGACCCAGAGCCTGGAGAACAGTAGGTAAACTATGCCCCTAGGCCTGTAGACTTCATTTTGAAGCCAGGCCCGGTGGTGTGCGTCTGTAACCCAGGCATTCCGAGAAGTGGAGGCAGGTGGGTTGCAAGGCCGAGCCCAGCCTTCTCGGTTAGATCCTGTCTCAAAATCAAAAAGAAAAACAGGCTCGGGATGGAGTACAGCAGGGACACCCTGGGCTGGGCTCAGTCCCCAGGGCCCCAGTCAGTAAATAATAAAGTTTTATTTGGAGACAAACTAAGTTGCTCGGGCCGGCCTCACGGTTGCAATCCTCCCGCCTCAGCCTCCCTAATTCTGGGATTACAGATCTCTGCCGCCAGACCTGGTTAACGTGGTGCTGGGGAAGTGAACTCTGGGCCTTGAGCACTAACTGCTGTGCCGTACCTCTGGCAGGGAAATGCTCCCTCGTGTCTGCGTGGACACTGGGGTGTGGCAGGTCACAGCTGCTTCCTCTGCTCAGCCCCTGGGTGAAAACACTCTGCCTGTCCGTCCAGTGGGGAAGAGATTTTTAAAAGGTACGACATTTTTACAGTGGATTGACATTCAGCGATGACAAGGATCAAATGTGGGAGGCCGAGGTGGGGAGATCACACGTTGGGGCCCGGCCTGTGCATCTCAGGGACTTGGCGAGGCCCCTCCCGGTCGTGGCCTGATGGGGAGGCCCAGAGCCGCGTGCTCAGGGCCGAGTTGGGAGGAAGCAGAGGCCGCGGGTGCAGCGTCCTCCCTGGAGCCTGGCTTCCCCCAGGGCCCCGCGTGTCCACTCCACAAAACGGAGCTGCTCGTGACTTACACTTCACCATTTTGGGAAGGATTTTGGGGCTCCCAAGAGCGACCAGACAGAACGCGGTTAGGACGAGGTCTGGCTGTGTTGATTCGGGGACTCCAGAGTCTGAACCCAGGGCTTCCCTCCCTTGAGGCCTTCTTCTTGATTTTTGATTTTGAGACAGAGTCCTGCTAAATAGCTCAGTTGTCCACACTAGGCTTTAATTGGGGTCCTCCTTCCTCGGCCTCCCTGGATGTGGGAAGGCTGTGGAGAGTCACGTGCGGTTAATTGGACACCATGGGAGGTGGGCGGAGGGGAGACGGACGCCCTCACGTGGGAACCCTCTGACTTAACGGCCCGGTGGCCTGGTCCTTATTTCAACCAACTGCAGGCTCCCAGGAAGCCTGGCTTGGCGGCGCGTGGGCGGGAGCCGTGCGTGGTCACGCGGAGATCCAGAAGGTGCGTGAGTGGCTGGGCTCGGGCTGTCCTCCTCCGGGCCGTGCTGGGACCTACCAAGGGGCGCCGGCAGGCAGCAGGGCCTGAGCTGGCCACAAGGAAGGGAGGAAGGAAGCCCACGTTCCAGGAGGGTGGGAAGAGCGGTGTGTGCACGATGACCTGTTTCGCTTTTCCAGCGCGCCATGTTTCTGAGCTTTTCTTTTATCTCTTTCGTTTTTTTTTTGTTGTTGTTGTTGCCTGTCATACTAGAGATGAGATTAGACCCGGACTTGCAAAGCAAGTCACACCCCCAGCCCGTTTTTACTTGCGGTGTTGCGACAGGCTCTCCCTAAGTTACTGAGTCACCCAGGCTGGGCTTGAATTTGCACTTCTCCTGCCTCAGCCTCTCAAAGCCACGGGATGACAGGTGTGTATCTGCAGCCCAGTGTGACAGGGCGCTGCGAGTCCCTGGCACACGCCTATAATCCCAGCACGCGGGAGGCTGAGGCAGGAGAATCACAAGATGAATCCAGCTTGTACAATTTAATAAGATGCTGTCTCTAAACCAAATAAGGGGGTGGGGGCTGGAGGCCCAGCTCAGCCATCAGAGCCTCATGTAGGAGCCTGAGGCCTGGCCTCGGCCCCTCAGCACCACACGCTAGCTGGGGTATTGGTGCAGGTCTGTAACCCAGGACGCGGGAGGCTGAGGCAGGACGACTGCCGTGACAGAGTGAGACTGTCTGAGAAGCGGGGCTGGGTATGTGGGTGGTGTGAAGAGCTTGGGCGCAATCCCTGCCCGTACTGCAAAAAACGAAGGGCCTGAGGGCATCATCGGGTGGTTAGCTCGCCAGTGCGTGGGCGCCTGCATTTGATCCCTCAGCTGGGGTGAACACCTGTAGTCCCAGCACTCTGGAGGCTGAGGCAGGACGATTCCCTCAGTTCTAGGCCGGCTACAAGTGAGTTCAGGACCAGCGTGAGAGTGCAACCCAGTCTTAAGCAAAAACGGGGAGGGGGTGCTGGGGTCACAGCCGTGGGTGGGAGAAGATGATGTAATTGTCTGTGGTCCTGAGTACCAGGCCTTCACCCCGCCCCTGTTCACCCCAGCCTTTATCTGCTTGAGGCGGGGCTCGCTCAGTTGCTGAATGGCCCGGCCTGAGCTCAAATCTGAGTTCCTTGGCCTCAGCCTAAGTGCTAGAAAGGAGCCTGTGGTCTTGCTAAATAAACACTTGAACTTTTCTTCCCCATGTGCGCCACCCTGGGGTGAGTAGACGGGCCCACGTGACCCATCTGCTGTTTGATTCTGCATTTCTCCCGTGACTAACTTGGGCGCTGTCCCAGCTGAGCCTTCCCCTTCGGCTGTCTTCCTTGGTGAGGGGCTTGTCCAAGGCTCTGTGCACTCAGGGAAGGAGGGAGGGTCTGTCTCGCGGGAATCTGAGGGCGTCCCCGTGCGGTTAGGAGCCTGCGTGGGGCTGGCAGTGTTGTGCAGAGCCCCAATTTGCACTCTGCACGCTGAGGAGCCGTTCAGGTGCTGTCGGTGAGGCAGGGCGGTGATGGGATCAGACCTGGGGTCTCGCAGGCCCCCCAGAACAGCTCAGCTGGAGATCGGTTTTCAGAGGGCTGCCAGGCAGGGCACCTGGGCAGAGGTGAGGGAGGTAGCCCTGGAGAGCAACAGGGGACTCAGGGCTCTCGGGAGGCATCCTGCCGGGCTTGGCAACCTCTTGCTTAAATGCCAAAGAGCCCTCAGCTGGCGGCAGGGTCCACAGGGAGGAGGTGGCTGTGCCTGGGGCACCCAGCGGCCTGGAGTTTCCTCAGATTCCAATGTGGGCTTGAACAAGGCCACTGGGGACTAGACTTTCTGAGGCCCATCCTGGGTGGGGATGGCAGTGTCCCCGTGGAATCACTGGGCAGTGTGACAGTCCCTTTGGTATTTGGGGTGACTCAGCCTCAAACCTTTTTCCCCTCAGTACTGGGGATGTAATCCAGAGCTCTCATACTGAGCTACTCCCTCTGCCCTTTTATAAAAATTATTTTTTCGATTTCGACACAAAGTCTTGCTAAGTTACTGAATTCTTCAGATGGCCCTCAAACTTGAAATCCTCCTGCCTCAGCCTCCGAGAGTTTTGGGATTGTAGGCCTGTAGCACCAGACCTAGGTATAATTTGCTAAATTACTCAGGGTGGGCATGAACTTGACCCTCCTGCCTCAGCCTCGCCAGCTCTAGGCCTACAGGCCTTCTGACTGACCTGGGGGCTAGGGTGCAAAACACCACCTGCCACCAGCCCTCATGCATCTGAGTTGCCGGGACATTGGTCAAGCTGACATCAGGTTCTCTCTGGCACGGGACCTTCCGGTGGGACATGGAAGTGGGGGCTGGGATGGGTTTGGACCAGGCAATGCTTCCTTGGGAGGCATTGTGCAGACAGGACTTGCACTTCAAAGGTGCCCACAAAAGCTGCTCCTGGTTTCTTCTTTTCTTTCTGTGACTTTTTCTCTTTTTGGTACTGGGATCGCAGCCAGGGGCTTCACACTGTACTCCATCCCCAGCCCTAGCCGTTGTTTATTTAGAGGCAGGGTCCTGAACTTACTATGGAGCCTAGGCTAGACTCAAGGCAATCCTCCTGCCTCAGCCTCCCGAATGCTGGGAGGAAAGGCCTGTGTCATTGGCCCTGGCAAGCTGCTTTGTTTCTTCAGGAGGTTCCAGTCCCTTCTCTAGAGACAGGGGACAGGTGTGTGTGGGGGGGACCCTGCTGGACCAGCCGGTCCATTCGGAAGATCCTGAGCTGGCAGGGATCTACTCACTGCACAGCCGCACGTGGCATTTCTAGCGGCAGGTGGACACGCCTGTGCTTACGGCACAGGGACTGAGACACCGGCTTTGCAGCCTGACCCGGCGTGGGTTTCGGTTTCCTTTTTCTTAATGCCTTTGTGTGTGTTCCTGTACTCTGAAGCACCCCCCACCCCTAGTTTCTTTTTGAGACGGGGTTTCCATCCTTCCTCCGCCTCCAGAGTGCTGGGATTTCAGGCATGGCCTACCACCTTGAGCCTTTCACACGTGGCGTCCCTCCCACCTCCCCACCCCACCGCCTCCCCATTTCCTCTCCACACTCTGTCTTCCTACTTTCTTCCAGTTCTTTCACTTTTTAAATGTTTTTTCTCACAAGAGAATCCATCTGACATTTAGCCTGTGTGTGACTTGTGTCGCTAAGCATGGTGGCCTCACAGTATGTCTGTTTTCTTAAAACACTGTCTAGGACTCGGCTGTTGTATGCCGTGCTGCTGTGCATGTGGGGGGTGCGCGGATCACAGATACAGGATGACTTGACCTCCTGGGAGACGCCCGGAAGTGGTGCAGCGGGGTCAGATGGGACGCCGATGTGCAGTTTCCTGAGGAATCCCCGCTGCTTTCCGTAGTGGTCGTGCCACCAGCCACGTGGGAGGGGGGGTTCCTCTTCTCCCACAAACTCACCAGCACTTGTGTTTTGAGTTCTTAACAGCAGCCATTCTTACTGGCGTTAGATGAACGTCAGTGTTTTGATTTGCACTTCTCTGGTGCCAGGCCCCTTTTTATTTGGGACAGGGTCTTGGCTGAGTGGTCCAGGCTAGGTTCAAACTGGTTACTCTCCTGCCTCAGCCGCCCAAAGTGGTGGGATGACAGGGCGATGCCACAGGGCCAGGTGTCTACATGTTGGTGGATGTGTCTGTAGTACTAAGGGACACTTGCATGATTGTAGAGTGTGCAGATATGTAATTTGCCAGAGCTGGGCACAGACGTTAACAGTGCAAACTTGTCATTGCCACACTCTGGGAGGCTCAAGCAGGAGGATCACAAATTTGAGCCCATCTTGGGTAACTGTAGTGACTTAATGAGACCCTGAATGAATATGAAAAAAAAAGGCTAGGGAGGGCCTGGAGGAATGGCTCAGTGGTTCAAGCTCAGCTATTAATGGTAGTTTTCCATTGTGTTAAGCGTTAAGGACCCAGGTTCAATTCCCCAGCACCACATAAGTTGGGTGTGGTGGTACCGGCCTGTAATCCCAGCACTCGGCAGGCTGAGGCAGGAGGATTGCTGTGAGTCCCAGGCCAGCCTGGACTACAGAGCAAGACCCTGTCTCAAAAAAAAAAAAAAAAAAAGAAAGAAAGAAAAAAAAAAAGGCTAAGGATATAAATCAGGAAGAAGGACCCGGGTCTCACCTCCTCTGCAACAGTAACAAAACCCCTAAACTAAAAAGAAAGAAACCTTGTAGGCCCGGGGCCCATGGTAGTGTCAGCCAGTGTGTGTGGGTCCCTCTGCTAGGGACGGAGCCCAGTGCTCTGAACGTGCCAGGCCGAGCTGCACCCCAGGACCCTGAGTTGACCCTGTGTTCAACTTTAACAGAAGGTGCTGTCATTGGGCCCTCTGTCACCTGGACCTCAGAGAAAAGGTTCATCAACTTTTCCTGAAGCAGCAGACGGTAGCCAAGTCTCAGACCAAGGCAAATGCTGCGAAGAAACAGGTGGTCCTGGTTGGGTATCTGTCAGCCCAGTACTTGGGGAGACTGAAGCAGGAGAATTCCAAGTTCAAATGTAGTCTACATACCCTAGTGACTTAGACCCTGTCTCAAAATCAAAGTTTTCATTTGATTTTATTTTTTAAAGTGGGTTTATGTCCTGCACTATGTCCCCAGCCCCATTATTTTTTTTTAAAGGGTTGGTGATGTAGTTCAGTGTGAAGGCCTTTGGTTTAATCTTCAGTACCTAAAACAAACCAAACCAAAAAGAAAAAAAAACCCTACCTGCTAGAAAGTCCCTGTCGACTGCAGCTGCTGGCCTAGGCAGGTGGTGCACCGGTGTTGCGAGCACTCCGTAAGAGGAGACAGACGGGACAGAGGCAGATGGATTTACCTTGGAGATGTTCTTTATTCACACAACAATCAGTCAATCCAATTCTCAAATCAAACCATAATAAACCGATCAATTAATTAATTAAGCAGGAAAGCAAGCGTTGTTCTGCCTCTTAGAACTGTTCCCGTCCTGGGTCCCTTATGCTCACC
>PVKB01003031.1:94213-230343 GCA_004027205.1 Ctenodactylus gundi | reverse complement strand
CCCCCCCCCCCCCCCTTCTTTCTCTCCTAAGTTGTTATTTAAAGTCCAAGGGCTCCTGGACACCTCCTCTCTGGCTCTGAGCTGCAGGGAGGGCAGGCAGGGATCACGGGGGCAGGTGCTCACTGTCATTCTTCCCGACAAGGTGGGGCAGCCTCCTTCCTCCAGATCCTCAGAGCTGGGGCTGATCAGCAACAGTGTCAACTGCTTTCTGCCAGAACGGCCCTGATTCTCCTTGGAGTGAACCGCCTGCACCTTGGGTGGGCACCAAGCAGAGGAGGCACAGGAGGGGAAAACTGCTGGAGGTTGCACTAGTCAATTAATTAACATCACAACCAAGGGGAAGGGGAGCTCTTGAACTTGATATGCAAACTTAACGCAAAATTGTATGTTGATTATCATGGGTTCAGAATGGAGAGTCCTGGAGGGCTGGCATTTTTCTTAAATAGAAACTCAGTACTGCTGAATCCTGTAGAGAACAGGGAAAAGGAATATTTTCAATTAGATGTCAAATCCTTCATTCAAGTCTGTGGTTATACCCACCACTTACAATTGGCACATACAGGTAAGGCTTTATTAGGGTATTTGGATTTTCTAGAACACAGAATTAGTAGAAAACATATATATGTAAGGGGCTTAATTAGGTAAGTTTACAGAATCTGTCTTTCTTAAGATCAGAAAAAAGGAGAGTCCGAAATGGCCAAGTGAAGGTGGGAGAGCAGGGGTATCTAGTGGCTGCTCAGACAGGAAGATGGAAGCTACAGAGCAGAGGATCGAGGATGAAACAGCAGTCCAAGGTCAAGGCCTGGAAACTCATGGTAGAACTGCCTGTTGTGAGTCTATGTTGGAGATTCATGTCCAGAAGAAAAGGGAACACTTCCTTCTTGCCCTCTTACTGTACGCTGGCTACAGGTCTATTGGGTGATGCCACCACATCTGGGCAGGTTTCCTTCCCTCAGTTTGCTGGCCTATGTGTCAGTCATCATAGACACACCCAAATCTGTGCCTCACTGATCTGTTGGGCATTTCTTAATTCGTTCATGTTGACAAAGTATGACTGAAGGTCGCATTCCACCTACCTGTAGAGCTGTACTACTCTTCCCCAGAGATTTCGATGTGGAGATCTCCAACTGACCTCTCAGCAATGACCCATATATTTAATACATCTGAGGTAGGCTAAAACAAACAAACAAACAAACAAACAAACAAACAAACAAACAAAAACCAGGTGTAAAGGTGGCAAGGAAAATTGTAATTTTAAAATTGTACTTTTAAGAAAAACTGCAGCTTCAGGTCACAGAAGTTACTCAAGACTAATATTTCTTCCTTTCCAGGAAACTTACTCTAAAAAAAAATCCCCAAGGGCATTAAAGATAACATAAGCCTATAAATTGGGTCCTGGACCCATGCCTTCATCTATAAAATTGTTCTTCCTCCCATAGACCACTCTCCTTAACAAAGCACTATTAAGTGGGCAGTGTATCTTAACTCCAAATATATGCAAATAGTTTGCATTCTAACATGATCTACCACGTGGGTAACTTGACAGGCAGTAGGAACACACACCCTAGATCGCCCGTCTCATAGACCACACGAGACCACGTGAGTGCCTGCAGCACTGGACCATGTGCGAAGTCCTGCTTTCTGTCATCTCAGTCTGTATACTCTTAAAACTATGTCCAACAAATCCCTTTACGCCTCTCATTGATGTATCTTCAAAATTCTTTCTCTGTGTTGGTGAACCTTTAATCTACTCTGTAGGTAGAATGAGTTGCTAAAGTCCCCATCTCCTATGGGGGGATCTCCTCAGAACTCATCCAGAGACACCACCAGCCACTGTACTTTTACATTACTCAGTTGAAGTTTTTGTAGGTACCAAGAAGCCATGTACTACATGATAGAGATCAGGGTTTCAAAGCTAAACTTGGATTTGAATTCTGACTCCAGGCAACATTATATAACCCAACGAGCCTTTGTTTTTCTCTTCTGCAAAATGAAAACAATAAAATGAACCTTATCAGGATGTTTATTGTTCAACAAGATATTGTATTTGAAGCAGATAGTATGGGACTGGGTACATGGTAGTTGTGATTGTTATTCAAATTTGATACAAATTAAGGCCCAGTTTGAGTCCTATCTTTTTCATTTCCACCACAGCTTGAAGTAATCTTTACATTCTCTTGAGGTACAGCTCTGCAATTCATCTGGAAATTAAAAATACATTGCTTCATGACTTGTCTTTTGTTATTGTCCTATTAATTAACCTTGTGTTGTTATTTAATTAACTCTTTGCTTCTTTATCTTTTATCTTTCCAATTTGACTTACACCTATAAGGATGGAAACTACGTCTATGTTTCTCAGTCTCCCAAGATGTCTGGAATTCTCTTTGCAACAAATAACTTGATATGCTCTTGAACTTGATATGCAGACTTATGCAAAATCCTGTATACATTTGTGTATGTGCTCCTCTCCATAGATTATGAACCAGAAAGAAGATACATCATTAAGCACTCAGGAGTGGTCGTCTAGGTCTCTGACCACGTTTTCTTTCACAAGGAGTTTGTACTCTAACAAGAAGAGAACCCCACTTGTGCTTTGACTCTGGTTTACTGTCTCACATGCTCCATTTTAATGAGGAGCAATAAAGCTGGATGTTAGCTCACAGCGTCACGCAGAAGTTAATACATGAGGCACAAAATTCTTGGAAAAGGAGGAGGTGGAAAGTCTCCTTAATTAGGTCCTGCTTGTTGAAAAGAGCTGCATCAGGAACAGGCTTAGCACCCTGTGCACCTTCTCCCCTGATCTCATCAAGCCTTGGAGAGCAAGCTGCAGCTCAGCTTCTGTAGCCACATTCCGGCCCCAGCTCTCAGGCTTCAGGGCTGGGCACTGTCGTGGTAGACTTCTACTTTTCTCTGGACTAAAGTGAATGATTTCAGTTGTCAGGATCAGGTGATCATTTCTTGAGTGAAGCCTCTTGATATGTTGGTTAGGACTCTGGAGAAATCTTAAGGAAGAGATATAAAAGTTTTTTGTCAAACTAGTATTTTTTCAGTTTTCTTTTTCTTCTTCTTCTTTTTTTTAATTAGTGCATGTTAGTATTACATGGTAAATTTATTTTTGGAGAGTTAGTATGTGTATTTAACGTATCCTGATCTTTTTCAGTCCCATGAGCCTCACCATCTTCCCATCTTCAAAATTCTACCTCCTAGTTTCCTATCATCTCACCTTTTATTCATTTATTATTTGGCTATTTGGCTTCTCATATTTGTTTAGCATTTTAAAACACACATACTATGATAGGATTATCCTGTGCCCCAAGTGATATATGTTTGGGGCATGCTTATCTGGCAAGGCCTCTTATTTGCTATGTAAGTTCTAACATGAGACTAGAAAACGTGAACAATGACCAGAGTTTCATGTTCCCCCCAAGTTCATGATGAGGAAGAAGGAAAGGTCCTGGAATCTCACTTTATATTCTTGGTGGAAACAGCTAAGTGCAAAAACAGGTTCACAAAACCGTCTTGAATGTCATCATTCACACTAAATATTCTATACCATTGTTATATTTGCATGTAAATATAGGTTTCAGGGCATTCAGAAAAATTCAGACTAAACAGCAAGAGCATGCTGATAAACCTGGTGTCTTCCATAACTTGTCCTTGGGCGGGCTGTGGCCTCTCCTCTACTAATGGACCTGCAGTTGCCACCAACTTTCAGGCTACTGCCCTGTGTGGTCCTGTTCCTGTTTTGCTCTCCTTCTTCTTCTTTTGTTCTTTCTCCCTCTTTTCTTCCTCTCTCTCATCTTTGTCTTACTTCTTTCCTTCTTATACCTTTTTTCTTTCCTTTCTTTGGCTTTCATTTTCTCAGGCAATACACCAGTAAGTTATGCATTATATAAGTGATGCACAGTCATACACAGTCTCCTAATTAAAAGGTACTCTCTGAAGGACGGAGGGTGGGGATCAGTAGCAGAGCACGTGCTTACATGCTTAGTAGGTGTGAAGCCCTGAGTTTGATCCCTAGCATTACACACACTTCACACCCACACACAACCGGAATAGAGTTCTTGTAAAAGAGAACAAAACCAAATGAAAATAATCATGAATGAGACTGGTGAAGACTGTCTTCTTGACTAAATTTTGGTCAAGTTCTTTGAAAGCTTTTGGAGGTTTCTGCATTGTCCAATTTTAACAAGAATCCTGCTACGTCAAATTGGCCAGAACTCCTCGCTGCACCCTCCACATCTGATTGTGCTCAATAGCTAGCATCCAATTGGATCCCTCATCCTCTGCCATCTCGGATCACCTTAATCTGTCTTCAATAAGAATCTTTTCTTTTTTTTATACTGGTTTAGCTAGAGACCCTCCTCCTCCACCCCGGTATTTTTTCATAGCAGCTCTCTGCCCACAGACACCCACCCTGCTTATTGAGCATCTGCCCATACTGCATTCAGAAGTAATCTGGTTCCACACAGACGCCTCTGACCCCTGACTGTAATAGTCTTGATTAACACTTTTAAATGTTTTGACTACTGTTCAGCTCTGATTTCCTTTGACAACATCCAAAAACAAACAGCATGCATGCTTTCGTCCCAGTGTAATATGGGAAGGAGCATTTTCTGGGGATTAAAGCTTTGCAGTGAGCGATCATCCCCACTTTCATATGGGAGTAGAGGAGGAAGGAGCTAATTTAATTTTTAACCTCTTTCTAATTGCTCAATTCATAGGATAGGAAAGAGGAGATCCTAAAAATTAATTTTTTGTTGTTGTGAAAAAGAGTTGCTAAAATATATTGCAGATTGTTAATGTTAGGCAATTTGAACTCTAGTAGTATGATATTTTTGAACTGTTATATTAACATGATTTTATTATTACTTCTATTTAGAAAGTCAAAATATTTTTTGTCCATCAAAATCAAAGGTATGGATCACTATTTTTGAAGATACTAAACATAGTAAGTACTAGGCCTTGCGTTGTTTGCTCTTTAATTTTTAGTAGCGTTTCTGTGACGTGGTTGAATTAAAGAAAAACATGTTCTTTGGGGATTCTAGGATTTGCTACTTGATTCTTTCTATGAATTTTGTAATTCTCCGTCATTAGTTCCTCAAATAGTTCTTCTGCCCAATTCTTTCTCCTTTCTTCCAAATATAATAACCCATACATATTTTTATTGTATCTTTTATGTCTCTCATTTTTTGCTTATATTTTTCATCTTTTAAAATTTTATTCTCATTATTCTGACTTTGTCTTCAGATGTCCAGTTCTCGGCTATGTTTCATCAGCTCTTAAATGCAATCAGCTCTTAGTATACGTTTGTGATTTTTAGTTCCAGAATTTTCCCTGAAATCTTTCTTACTCAGTTTCAATTTTTTGATGACAGTCTACATCTTGTATTTTAAATTTTTGAGGAGATTAGTTGTAGAGATTTTAGACTCCAGGTTGGATTACTTCAGTGCCAGCGATTGTTCTTTTTTTTTTTTTTAATTTTTGTTTTTGAGACAGGATCTCATGCTGGTCCAGGCTGGTCCTAAACTCACTAAGTAGTCCAGGCTGGCATCAAATTTACAGCCTCCTGAGTGCCGGGATTACACCACCACACCAGGCTTATGTGCAGTGGGGAATTGAACTCAGGGTCTTTTGCTTGCTAGGCAAGCACTCTAGCCACTGTACTAGTTCTCTAGCCCTATTGTTCACTTTTTAAATTGGATTTTCATGATTTCTTATATTTTTAACTGCTTGTCTTTGATTCTATGCTAGACTTTCTGTATGAAAAGTTATAAAAATATGAAGCCTGAGTTATGCATATTCCTGAAACCATATACTTCTTCTTTAAACAGCAGTTAAACTAAGGACATACAACCTTTTTTTTCCCATTTTATTGATGTGTATACATGCAAAATTTAAGGTTTACAATGGAGTTGAGCCTTTTATGCACATATGTATCTGGTCAAGGTGACAAGGGCTTTCCCACTCTCTTTCCGTCCCTCCCCCTCCCCTCTCCTCCCAGCACATATAATCTTTGTCCAATCAGGGATTGAGTTGAACTTTATTCTTTGAGGATGAGTTTATTTACGATTTCTTTGTATCTACTACAGCCCCTTCATTTTATTAGTAGTTCATTTTGATGCTATATCAAAAATATCAGAAGCTGGATTTTTTTTTTTTTTTAAATAAAAGAGGCTTCTTTTGCCTACAGTTCTAGAGGTTCAAAAAGATAGAGCTGGTACCTGCTTAACTCTGGTGATGACATTATGATATCGTTACACTGGAGATCAAGCCTCTAGTGTGTGAGCCAGTGGCCATATTGAAATCAGAATATGAGCCTTGAAGTCAAGCTTTTGACTTCCAACCCATGGAGTTCTAGACTGTTCTGCTTATCTTCTTGATCTGTCAACTTCTTTTATTTTCAGACCTAATAATTGATTCAAGGACAAATTACGCACCATAAGAGGCCAGAATCACCTGGCTTAATTTTTGCCTTTTTTTCTCCCCCTGGAGCTTGGTCCCACAAACTCTCACTGTCTTTATAAATTTCAATGCCATCAAATAGATTGCTTTTGAAAAAAATTTTTTGCTTTATTTTTCTGATTCATCTCAATGGGAATGTTGGTTCAAACACTCTACTTGATCATTGTCAGAAATGGAACTCTATAACAAACATACCTTATTATCCCAGTTATTCCCCACACAACTCTAAAAAGAAAATCTTATTATTATTAGCCTGTTTTTACAGGCCAGGAAAGTGTTCAGAGAGTTAGGAAGAATGTCAGGTCACTTGATTAGGAAGTTGTAGGTCTGGAAATTGAACCTGGGAAGTCTAATTTTAGAGCTTCCAACTTAACTTACTAAAAACATATTGACTCTGCATATTGTAATTAACATTATTTATTTGTATGCATGTCACCTGATTTATTTTACATTTCACATTATCTTTTTGTAAATACCAATATAATTTTCCCTTAGTCTGTCCAAATTGTGTATATCCTTTGGGATTAAACTGATGCAGTCATAATTTTATCACCAGATCCCTCTTTTCCTTTCTTTCTTCTTTCCTGTCTTCCTTCCTTTCTTTTTTCTTCCTTCCTATGGATATGTAAGTCAGATACCTCTAGTTGGATGGGGGTGTAACTTTATCTAGAACAGAAGAGTATTTTTTTTTCTTTCAAGCTATGACTGTCAAATCCTGGGGCTCTATCTAGCAGTTCTGCCATTTCCTAAGGGGCCTTTGTCGGCCTCTCTCTGATTTCCTGTTTCTGTGGAAATTCTTGCTCTGTATGCATCTTGCAACATTTATCTCATTCTTTTGTCCCACATCAACTTGAATGTTACAGACAGCTCCCATTCTTTTCCACTCCAACCCCAGGCTCCTGCATGCAGCAGATGTAACCAAAGGTTTAGAATGGCATTGGAAATTACAGGCAATGTTTTATTGGCTATCACACTCTCCTCCCAACCCTTTCCATCATGGAAATTTCTGTCTAACTTTTCTCCTGAAGTTCCCATATTACCACATTCGATTGGCCCTCCCACCTCTCGGCTTTTCTTAAAATCTCCTCTCTTACCAATGAGCATCCATCAATAAACCCATTTCCTAAGTCCTGTTACTCCTCTACCTACAGCAATTCACCTTCTCTTTCTCCAAGCTATTTCTAGGGGAACTCTTCTTCCAAAATCAAATATTTTGATACCTAATCAAAAGAAAAATTTTCTAAGACAAATCCTTCTAAGTTTCCTGGCTCAAAGTACACTTAGCTTATAAAAGTAATAATTTTCTTCCTTCCTGTTACATCATCTGTGTAAGACTTATATCTATCTATATACATTTTATTTCATTTTTGGTTGGCGTATAGAAGTAAGATGACATAAAGTATAAATTTCTCATATTAATTCAATTGGTATTTAACCCTTATTCACACATTATCGTATTTTACCTTTAAAAAATCAAAGCAGCTGTGCTGATTTCAGCAAAATAAATGAATAAAAATCAGTTTTACTTTAATATCAGGTTGAAATCTATATCCATGATGCTTCTGTGATGAAACTATGAGATGATGAGATTAAAGCCCTTTTCATTCATTAGCAGTCTTCTGTTAATGAATCCCTAAATATTAGGAAGAAATTCCAGGGCTAGATAAAATATACATATACCCAGGCAGAAAAAAACACAACATAGAGCGTTTTGTTACTTTCCTGTTAGTGGGTTCACCTGGGTTATGTTGGATGAGTACCTGGAAGCTCTTCTTTTGGCCTTCTGGCTTCCTTCTCTGTTTGCCTGTGCCATCTTAACATTCCCTTCTGCTCCTAGGATCTTGACATCATTTTGTCTTGTTAGGAAAGATACAAGTCTCCTAGTGGTTTTTTCTTGCTCCATATGGTGGTACAGTCTTCCAGGAAGAGGAGCAATCGTGAAGTCAGTGAAGAAGAAAGAAACCTCTAGAACTACATTCATCAATGAATCATGTGGATTTGTAGGTAGGCTGCAGGGGGCTGGGAGAAGAGATGACACAAAAAACCAAGAAAGATCTGGCTTTAAGAGGACTTTGTCCCTAGGAGGAGCTCCTGGTCTTATATGTATTGAAACATTTATTTTGTAGCTGTGTCGAGCACTGTGATCTGTGCATTTGTTGAGGGTGTTTGCATTCATCAGACTCTGTGATTTCTCTAACATCCTAACACATTTCCTCTCTTCACTGGTAATTACTGAGCAGGGTCCTAATTTTGCCTGTTGTCCAGACTGGCTTCTTCCCCTGGGCAGTGTCTATGTTTGCTGTAATTGGATGATGCCACACAATCCTCTGCCTTTGCCAGATTTCATTATGACTTGGCGTCTTCTGTATTAATTTCCCCACTTTGGGGCTGTTTCGAAGCAAGTGAGGCCAATTTCCTTTTCAATAGCGCAAATCTGGAGGCCCAATTTGAGCTGGAGCTAAGTGGGTGCATTTGTGCAGCTCTGATTGACTGACAGTATTCTCTTTGTTTGATTTGATTTTTTTTTTTTTTAATGAGAGCTTGATCCTGAGAGGCAGCTGGCACTCACTGGAAGTGAGAAGAGCCATCCTTCGAAAGCCCAGGAAAACATTTGGGCAGCTGGTTATGTCCGGAATTATATCTTCAAGTGTTGCAGAATGACACCACAGGTCTGCAGTCCTCAGCATTAGAGCTGCTTCTCTGCAGTTCCTGCCCCAGCTGACCCAGCTACTGGGGGGAATTTAGAGTCAGAAAGGTGGAGAAAGTTATGATGGGTTTTCAGATAAATTATAGGATGCTCAATTTGAATTCCAAGTAAATAATGAATAATTTTTAAATCCAACTCGATCTCAGACAACAGCTGCCAAATCCTTTATAGAATATCTTTTGCAGTTTCTGGTTCATACTTATACTAAAACATTATCTTTTTTTTTTTGGAAATTCAGATCTAAGTGAGTGTCTTATATTTTTGCTTGCTAAATCTGGCAACCTTAGTTATGCTAGATAAGGATCTCAAGTAGTGCTGTTGTGGTTACTGTAAAAAGCGAAGATGAAGGAATCAAATACACAAAATAAAAGAAAGATAAACCAGACCCTTTGAAAAAGAGGAGCATGCCAATGGAAAATATATTTAATTGAAAAAAAAAACTCCTATCTAGGAGGAACCAAATTTGGTAGTCTAGGCTCCTTAGCAACAGGAAAATGAGAACATTCTTCTCTTAAAGATTTGAATTGTCCCTTAGATGTTGGTAGTACTAAGAAGCAAAACAGATCAATCATTTCAGATTTGGCGGCATGTAGACCAAACTTCAGTGTGCGTCTGACCCACCTAGCAGGTTTGTTAAAACTCAGATCACTGAGGCTCCTGCTGAATTTTTGACTCAGTTGTTTTGATATGGTGCCTAAAATTTTGTATTTTTAATAGGTCCTCAGATGATGTTGATACTGCTGGTGTGGGGATCACACTTGGTACATCAATAGTTTTAACCTGTGCACTTAATACAGGTACCAGTGCTTGAAATGCTGCTAGTCTGACTTGAGGTTTGCATATAGCCATGCCTGGTGGTGCAGGCCTTATAGTCCAAACACTTTGAGGCAGGAGAATGTGAGCTTGAGCCTAGCTGGGTAACTTAGCAATGTAATGAGACCCTGTCTCAAAAAAAAAAAAAAAAAAAAAAAAAAAAAAAAAAAAAAAAAAAAAAAAAAAAAAAAAAAAAACCAATAAAAAGGGGCTGGGAATGGAAATGTAGCTTGGAGCAATGTTCAATCCCATGTACCAAAAATAAATAAATAAATAAATAAATAAAAAATAAAAAGTAGAAATACATACTAGATTTTTATTTTTTCCTTTCCTGCAGGCCCCCACATACTAGATTTTTGAAGGCTTATTACCAAAAAGCATGTATAGTACCTCATTAATAATTTTAAAATATTGACATAACAAAATGACACATTGGATTAAAGATAATAAATTAAAATTAATTTTATCTCCTTTTCTATTTGAGAAATGTTGCTACCAGAATATCTAAAACTATACATGTGTTTCTCATTTGTTATTTAATTGGGTGTCAAGTTAACTGGACCCACATTATATTTCTATTGGATGATACTATTCTAGACTATCACTTTGGTCTGAATTTGGGCATCCATGAATCAGTGAGAGGGACATAGGTTAAAAAAAACCTTATATTTTTGTTTCTTAAGCAGCATTCTTCTCAAGATTTTCTAACCGTGGTCACTTGGGTATGTGTTTTGTTCTTCTTCTTCTTCTTCTTTTTTTTTTCTGGAACAGGGTCTTGCTATGGAGCCCAGGCTGGCCTTGGACTCAGAACAATCCTCCTGTCTCAGCCTCCTGAGTGCTGGGATTACAGACGTGCACTGTGGTGCTGGGGAATTGAACTTGGACACTTGGCGTTTGACTTAGTGCTTGCTAGGCAAGTACTTTAACTGCTGAGCCATTCTTCCAGCCGGATATGTGTTTTGGAAATTTAGGAACGTTCTAGCATTCTCATAAGGGTATGATTTGGGGTGAACCTTAAGAAGGGACGAGAGGCTGTGACAGCCGGACCTTCTGCTGTGGAGGTTCAGAAATGGCTGGCTGCTACTTCTGCTCAATGGTTCCTAAGGCTCCATATCCAGAAGTGGTGCTTGACTTATCTGCAGAGCTGGATCTCTGGCAGCATCACTGCCGTCTCCATGGGGCCATAAGGGCTCTGCAAATCCTGGGTAGATTCTTTCAAGACCCTTGGCTGCTGTTCTTTGAAAAGTGGACACAGTTGCTTATCCTCTTGACTTTAAGCCATTACAGAGGCCTCTGCTCTGTAAAAGGAAGATGGTCACAATCAGAAAGGTGATTGCTTCTGTTCATATCATTACCTCCTTGCCCTGTTTTGCTTATTTGCTGGATTGGAAAGAACTGGTAATGACAAAATCTATAACCACACTTGAGATGCACAGCTTCTCAGAGGCTGCCTTTCCTTCCTTTTTATTTTATTTTTTTTTCTCTGCAGTCAAAACTCAGCATGAAGCCTGGGTCCAGGTCTGGGTTCTACAGCTAATCAGTACGTGTAGAACTTGGACAAGGTTAGAAAGAAAGCCCCAGAGAAGGGTAAAACATCAGAAAATTGAGTTTCTGACAAAAGGCCAACCTTGGACTCTTTCCTCCAGAGAAGAAAAGCCTTCAAGTAACTGAAAGGTTACTTTACAGAAGGTTGTGGATAATTGTTCAGCTTCCATCAAGAATAAAACTGGTGGAAAAACATTTAAACTGCTACCCAGGGGGTTTGGTTTTCAGGCAACAGAGAATTTCCTGACATCGAAAATAGTTTTTCTTTGGAAGACTTTCTGTTATTGTTTACCCATTCCCTTCTCTCAAATTTCTTGTCTACATTGCAATGACATTCCTAGGTGATCTCCCTTCCCTCATTGTGGGATCAGGAATTGGGTGTGGAGGTACAGGGAAGGCTCAAAATCATTTTGGTTGGAGAAAAGAGTCACGAAAGCGTATTTCCATACCTATGATGCTAGGCTATTTGTCTTTGCCTAATATCTGGTTTCTATCCCGTATAACTTTTTTGCAGTTGATTTTTTTTATTTTTTTGCAGTTGATTTTAGTTGTTCATATTTTTTATTGAAAATATTGTTTGCTTTAGCAGAAAAGGATATGTAGAAGTGGCTGGTCCCTGATTACACCGGCTTCGGAGTTCCACTGTTAAATGTTCAGGAACTTTGTGAACTGGCAGTATCATGCTGGCAGCCTAAACTCAGATGTGGAAGGGTTATTTACACCACAGAAACAGACAAGCACTATAATTAGAGACCACACCCCCTATTTCCTCCAGAAAGTCACCTATTACACGTTAACCTGTAGCAGAGCAAATGCTTTCTGTGCTCACCTCTGGTCTCCTTGGACTCTGATTTTGGCTGTGTTTGTAGAAGGTCAGTTTTGTAGCACATGGATTGCATCCCGCACCAAGGTTCTTGTTTTTCTGATTCAGGCCTTCCAACGAAGCCCTAAAGTTTGCTCCGTTCTCGTATAAGGCAGATGGAAAGTATTGGGGAGCCAATGATGCCATGAAAAAATTGGTATTTGGGAGCAGAAAGCCAGAGGATAGATGCTCAGACAGCTGGACCCAGGAGGACTCAGCCCCAATGTTCAATACTTACTGACTCCTCCTCCTTCTCAGCCTTATTTTCCTTTTCTTTATTTCCTAATTCCTGGTATCACCAACTAAACTACCTGTGCCCATATTCCTTGCCTTATCTCTGCCTTTGAGAAAATTTAAGGTAAGACATGCAACTCAGGAAGCCCCTCGGAAGGTTCCCTGGAAGGCTCCGTACCCAGAAGCGGTGCTCTGAGCTGTCTGCAGAGCTGGATCTCTGGCATCACTGCCATCTCCATGGGGCCACAAGGGCCCTGCAGATCCCGTGTAGATTCTTTCAAGACCCTTGGCCACTGTTCCTAGAAGCAGACACAGTTGCTTATCCTCTTGACTTTAAGCTGTTACATTCGGATGAAGCCTAAAGTGAAGACATATGTTTTATCAGTGAACCTTTAGTCACATGTCTTCTTTATTGCTGTAAGGGATATTAGAAAATTAAGTATTTCTGTTGTCTGTTGCTGCAAAATGAACCAGCCCAAAATTCAGTGACTTAAAACACATAGTTGAGTACCACATAATGATGTTCTGATCAACAAGGTTCCATATGTATAACAGTGGTCCCATGAGAGTTTAGTGACGCTGAAATATTCCTACCTCCTAGTGACATCATAGTCATCATAAAGTTATGTATTTTGGTGTAACACAAACCTACCACGCAGCTGGTCATATAAAAGAATAGCATATACAATTATATATAGTATGTAATGCTCAGCGATGATAAGGAATGATTATGTCACTGGTTATATATTTACTATACTATACTTTTTATTATTATTTTAATATATAATCCTTTCACTTAAAAAAATAAGGTTTACTGTAAAATAGTTTGCTGTGTGAAGCCAGCCCCAGCCTCATTTAGTCCCTGTTGGTTGAACCAAGAAAGCCGCATCAAATAATTGTCTTGTGCCAGTTAGATTTGTGCAAGTATACTTGACTATGTCCTTGCAACAATGAAATCAGCTAGTGAGGCATTTCACAGCATATGCCCCAGTGTTACGTGTATTTTATTAGCGCATGATTATACGATTAGCAGGCTGGGCTGGGTTTGGCTGGATGGTTCTTTTATTGTGGGGATTTACTGAGCCCTTCCTGAACCGTTCTATGAGGACTCCATCCTGGTTCCACCTCATAAGCACACAGCCAGGAGGAGCCTTGGCCTGGCTTGGTGATCGATGGGGCCCTACGTGAAGGCACCTCGGATTCTGGACAAAATTGAAGTCTGATGATGCCTTTTATTTTTGATCAAATAAAACAAGTTCTTATTAAGGCATTATTTAAAAGAAATGCACTGATCCATATCAGCGTGTGCTGTTTTTTCAGTTTTCAGTAATTTAAAACAATTAAATACAGACTATATATTTTTGGATCTGGCCAGGGCCTGAGGTGGTGATCAATCTTGCTTAAATGATCGATGTTCCTCAAAGTCTGGAGTGTGAAGATTAGACAAGAAGATGAAAAGAAACCAGGAAGATGGCTGAGCCCCACCCAGGTTGGCACTTGCTCTATCCTTGCCTCAGCCTGTGAGATGGTGAAACTGAGGTTCAGGAGCTTACACAGTTTCACCAAGGTCCTGCAAGTGTCAAAGATTAGTTGAATTCTGCACCTACTGGTGTGTTTTCTATTCAGGAGGTCATACTCTGGACTCAGAATTGATCTGGACGTTTGAAACCTAATTCTGCTACTTGGTATCTCTGACCTTAACTTCTTAAACCCTCAATTTTTTTCCCCTATAAAATAGGCACAATAATAAAACTCTCAACAATGCTAAGCAATTAGCACAATACTTATAGCTAGTAAATTACAGAAATATCAATTATTATTTTAAATAATTGTTCACAACTACTTTTTATTATAGCATATATTTTATGTTCTGTCTATGTTGTTCAGCCAGACAGAAAAAATGCTGTAGATTTACTTTTCAGGGTAATTGTAAGTGCTGACGATGGTACAATTGTTGGAGTTACTGCATAGACAATCTGATTTAGTTATTAGGTACTTAAATTCTTGTTGAAATGAATTGTGGAAAAAAGCTGAAAGCACTGTTTCAGCTGTTTAATGATATGTTTAGGAAAGATGTGATAATGACTGAATTGGATTAATTATGGGGTCCTTCAATGGATTGTTTAGTAGAAAATTTGCAAATATAGTTTCAGATAAGTCCCTGTGTTCGATGAATGGCTTGAATTTCAAGTTTACCTGAAGCAGCAGGGAAGACAGACCAGGTCATTTCTGAAGAGGCACTTGTGAAAACAAACACCTTGTGTCTTTCAGGACCTAGAAGTTGGTATTATTCAAACTGCAAAGAGGAAAGGAGAGATCGTGCACTACCAACTTAACATTTATTTCTGTGTTTAAAGAGCTCTGGGGGCCTTGGTGGGAAACATTCTGTATAATCATTATTGACAACATCTATTTAATGTGTACTGCTTTCCAGGCGCTGTGCTAAGTTCCTTATATGTGTTATCTTATTTATGCCTTGCGTGAAAACTACATCAGTAGGTATTTTTTGTATACTTATACCTACACACAAGAAATTGAGACTCAAAGAGCCTAAATGACTTGCTCAAGTTCAAACAGCCAGAAAAGTGACAAGATGGATATAAACCTAGGTAGACTGACTTCACATGAACTTACTCTTAGCCTAAGCAAACTTTATGAATGTAAGTCCTTTGTCACTAGTGAGATTCATTTTGGCTGAGGAGTAGATATTTAGTAAGTACCAAGCTTTGTTTAATCACATCTCTGCTTAAAAGTAGCCCCTTGCTTCCTTTCTCTTAAGAGAGATGAGCAGGAAGGCAGAACCTTCTGCTGTATATGAAAAAGGAGGCCTGTGGCCTGATTGGACCTAGCAACCAACCTGCAGAGCAGGGGTGAGCTGGCCTCAGGCTGAAGCCAGTGCCTTAGATAGTAGGGTGCGGAAATATGGAAAATTCCTGGGCCTTCAGAGACATCACTGAGTTGACCTAGGAGCTTGCCCTGCCTCTGGACAGTGTCTGTTACAATTGATTTTTCTTGTTGACTCTAACAGAGACAGGCAGTTCCCTCTCCAATGTCATCCTTTTCTCTTTCTTCATTATTCCAATCCATTTTTGTTCAGAGTGCTGCAGTTAGAATCCTGCATTTCTTAGTCTCTTCTGTGGGCAGCAGAGTTCTGGCCAATGAGATACAAATAGAAGTCTCTCCTGGGAATATCTGGAAAACGTTGTGCTTTTCTGATATAGCCTGTCTTAGTTACCTTCTCATTGCTGGGACATAATACCCGACATCTACAACTTTAGGGAGGAAAGACTTACTTAGCTTACAGTTTCAGAAGGTTCACAGTTCATTCACCGGCAGGTGGCTGGACGTGGTGGAACCACAAGGTGGGGCTGGAGCCAGAGAAATAGCTCCTCATGGCAGGAAAGAACAGAGTCCAGTCATGAAGAAAGGGCGGAGCTACTCTCCTAGGTCTTGCCCTAGAGATCTGCCCCAGCTGGGTCAAGCCTCAAACATCTGCACCCTTCCAGCCAGGCCCCACCTCCCAACAGCATCCAAATGCATGTGGCTTTTGGGGGATTTTCCAAATCCAAACCATAATGTAGCCCTGCCTCCTTTTTCCTTCCAGATGCCTAGTTCTTGTGGCTGGAGATGAAACTCCCAATCTGGTGGCATAACAGGGAAATAAAAGGATTGCTGAGACCTGAGCTCTGAACTGTCAACATAACACTGGAAGCCTGACCTCCTTGTTAGGAGAGAAAAGAAAACCCTAGCATGATTAAGCTGGGGTTTCTCTTTCTACGGCAGCTGCATATGATATATATTTCATAACCCAGAAAACTATATCTTTTATTGACATGAGTTCTTTCTTGGTGTTCTATACCTAGTGCTGTACATGAACCACTCCCAAACATAGTTACTTAAAATAATCACTTTATTTTTTTTCCCATCTGAAATTTGAATGGGGCATAGCAGGAACACTTTATCTCCACTCCAGGATATTTGGAGCTAGGAACAAGATGGAAAAACTAAATGATGTTCATCCAAGGAAGTTTTCTAATTTCCATATCTACTCCCTTAATTAAGACTGATGTGGCCTCCGTCTTCATGGATGTGTCTTGGTCTTTTTACATGGTATTCCTAGGAATCCAAGAAGGAGAAAGCAGAAACTGCTCACACTTTTAAAGGCTATACCTAGAACTAGTACTGTGTCATTTTATCTGCATTCTAAAGCTTATAAGTATAGGCATTACCTCTTAATGGAGCAAGAGGAACAGAGGAATTGCTACTGGCTATCTTTGGAGTCAAGCTACCACATTTGTATACAGGGAAGGATTGTAGACTTAAAGGCAGCTTCCCTACTTTAGTGCGAAGGATACTCATTGTATTTGCTGTCTGTCTGCAAAGTGTTCAGTGTTAAAATGAGTGCTATATGCTTTTGAGTAGGTACTTTTTCCTATCATGTGGCAGAATCGAAACTTTGCTATTCTGCCACAGCACCTTTGCAAGGTTGGCAGAAAAGGCAGTCCTAGGAAGGCAAGAGATTTCCAGTGGTGTATATTGATTAGGGAATCAGGATGAGGTGGTGAAGTGCCCTTTTATTGAAAGGAGTGAAATCATTTAGGATTGAATACTAGCTGGCACCTGAGTCTAAGCATAATAGGTAAGCAAATGAGAGATATTGATGTCACCAGCCAGGTACCGTTTACATGGCCTTATCGTGGTACTGGCATCACCTACCAGCAGCCAGCTCCTATGAGGCTCTACACATGTGAAGGAGCCTTTTCCTGACCAGGGTCCCTTGGCCTGTGGGCCACATGAGGCATAGGATGACTTTGAATGAAGCCCAACACAAACTGGTACGCTTACTTAAAGCATTGAAGATTTTTTAAAACTCCATTGCATAGTTCTCAAGTGTGAAGTTTGTAGATGACAAAGGAATAATCAGAGTATGTTACCACACAAATATCAAAGTACTATCTTCAATTTGATTTCTAATTACAAACATTTTGGTCAAAAGAAACAAGAAATCGTTAAAATTAACTGATGAAGAGTGAGAGATAGCGTATACATTTCTATTTGTATGTGTGCGAAGCTGTAGTTTTATAGTGGAGTGTGGCTTGTGCTATCTTCCAAGCATAGACCTTATATATGCACATGACAGCTTGGCAAATAATAGTGACCAACGGAACCTTGGCGATGGTAGGTAACAGAGAGGTACTCGTAAAATTAATAAAAATGATGAAATTGCTGCCCCAAACTTACATTTAATGGCATTATCATTGCAGAGCACATAAAGAAAACTTATAATTCAAAGCTTTAAAAATGAACAGTGTCATACAATTGTCATCAGGTCTGTGAGTTTCATAAGGGCCAGAGGACTAAATCATTGCCAATTCCAGGAATTTTTAAAAAATGGGATTACATCATTTACTTTTTAGAAGCAAGTTGGCTAAGTCAGAGTAAAATGTTTAAAAGATTTTGATTTGTATCATAAATTCAAGTCATTTATGGTATCAAAATTTGTGCCAGAACTTGGTAAAAATTTGCTTATAGATTTAGCATTTTTAGTGAAATGACCATTTATTTAAATGAGTTATACATGCAATCGTCAAGAAAAAGCTAAATATCAATATGCAACTTCAAACCATAACAGCATTCCAACTGAAAATAAAGATAAGGCAAGCCCAAATTAAAGTGAACTATTGTATGCATTTTGAAGCGTTGTTATAGGACATATTGGTGCTATGATAGTAAAAAATACGCAGACTTGCTTTTTGATTTGAAACAGAACTTTGAAAAACTATTTCAAATTTTTCAGAAAATTAGTAACATTTTGGTACATGAGTGACCACATATTAAGTTAACATAAGTACATCACTTGCCACTTTTCAAATGGAGTGCATAGAATTGCAATCTGGCGTGAAACTTAAAATTTTGATCATGCCTCTTGAGTGTACTTTGAAAAGACCTATTTTCCCAGATACAAATATCTCTCACTTCATGGTCAAATGTTGTTCATGTCATTTCTTTTTTCACAGTACCTATTTTCAAGGATGAAGTTCAGGAAAAGTAAAATTAGAGCTAACATGTATTGAGCACCTTGAGAACTCACTGAAAATTGCAATTACTTCCATCATACCAGATGATGATGCTTTAATTTCACAAAAGGTCAAACCATCCATTAAGTATTATGTTTATGTTGCTTTCTTCCCTAAAAAAGTTACAATAAAATACATAAAGGAAATTTGGTTACTTATGTATATGAGCTAAATTAGGTATTTTATATGTGGCCCAAGAAAATTCCTCTTCATTCTTGTTGCCCAGGGAAGACAAAAGTTTGGACATCTCTGCTTTTCAGCTTCCATAAGGAAACGTGGTCTTCAGATGGAAGTGTGGTCTTCAGAGGAAGAGGTCAAGATTATTTCCAGTTATGGTGCTGATAGATTAAAAGATGAAACGTAGCTGTGTGCTATGGTTTGGGTCTGGAGTGTTCCCCAAAGCCTTAAGTATTTGGATGTAGTGGGACATCTGTGGAACCATGTGTTATTGGGAGGAAGGGCCCAGCTGGGAGGGGTGGTGCTTGGGGTTTGAACCCGAGGGATTGTGTCAGTTTGTTGAGATTGGGAGGCAGGGCTCTCAGGCAGAGCTTTCAGGCTTCAGGTGTGTTTTGTTGACTTGTGGGCCAGGAAGTGAAGGAGGGGCACTCACTGGGTTTGGGGGCACCAAGTGGCAGTTTGAATTGAGTAAATGAAGAAAGAGGGAACATTGTTACAGCTTCCTCCTGGGAAAGCTCTGGCCTTGCCTGAGCCGGTAGATAGCAACTCACTCCTACCTTCACTTAGCTCCTACCTCACTTGGCTTTCTATTTTTAAGGAAAAATATTTAAAAACTTTCCCCATTTTTATTGCTATATCTATATCTACATCTATATAAATGTGATATACAATGCTTACATTAAGGTTAGACTTTTGCGCACATATATATTGTGACATCATAACAATCCCTTCCCCTTCCCCTTTTAACTTTTCTTTCCCTCCTGCCCTGACTCCCAATATCTCACCCGTTTTATTCTATAAATTGTCTATATTTTGGGTTTCTCTTAGTAGAGAAATAATGCAATATTTAACTTTCTGAGTTTGACTCACTTCACTAGGCATAGAAGTTTCATCCATTTATCTACAAATGCCTTGAATCTATCTGTTTTTATTGAAGAGTAGTATTCCATTGTGTACAAATACCATATTTTTTGTATCTATTGGTCTGTTGACGGATATGTTAGCACTTTCTACAATTTAGCTGTTGTTAGTTGTGCTGTTATAAACACAGGTGTACATGTATCTCTGCTATGCATTGCTTTAACTCTTTTGAAAAGATTCCCCAGAGGGGTATTTCTTGATCCAATGGAATATTTATTTTCAGTTTTTTGAGGAATCTCCACATTGCTTTCCACAGTGGTTGTACTAGATTACAGTCCCACCAGCAATGCAAAGATTTTCTTTTCCTGACAACCTTGCCAGCATCTATTGCTGTTCAAGTTCTTGCTATATGCCTTTCTCAGTGGGGTAAGATGGTATATTAGTGGTGTTTTGATTTGCATTTACCTAATGGCTCAAGATGTTGAACTTCTTTTCATGTATTTACTGGCCAATTGAACTTTTTCATCTGAAAACTGCCTATTCATTTCAGTTGTCCATTTTTTAATTGGGTCTTTTATTTTGGGGTCTATTTTTCTTTAGTTTTTGTATATTCTAGTTTTTAGCCTCCTGTCCAAGGTGTAGGAGGTAAAAATGTTTATTTGTTCTGTTGGTTTTCTCTTCACTCTGTTAATAGTCCCCTTTGCTGTGCAGAAAATTTTTAACTTGTTTTCATTCCATTTATTGATCCTGGGGGCTATTTTTTTATTTTTTGCACCAGATGTCCTATTAAGAAAGTCCCTGCCCATGTCTACATTGTCAAGAGTTTTTCCCTTGCTTTCTGTCTGCAATAGGGTGAGCCTCTGCCATGTGCTTCCACCATTGCTAGCTGCCTCTGTGTGAACTGTGTGAGACCTTCTGAAACTGTGAGCAAAAATAAACCTTTCCTTCCTTAAGTTGTAGGTGTCAGGCATTTTGTCTCAGCAATGAATAAGTAACTAAGACACTGCGTATGGGGACACATCTGTAGTCCTAGCACTCTGTGAGGCTGAGGCAGGAGAATCACAAATTCAAGGCCAGTCTAGGTAGCATAGTCCCTGTTTCCTAACAAACAAACAAATAAATAAATAAATAAATAAAAGGGCTGGAATGTAACTTAGTGAAGGCTCAGGGTTCAATCCCAGTATTGATAGAAAAAAAATCAAGTCAAGGTCGAATTATAAAATTGTGGTATTCTTCTGTGTTTGCATTTAACAAAAGAATGCTTTAAACATAAGGTCCCTATACAAACTAACAAAAAAACCAAACAAATCCAAACCAGAATAAGCCAGTGACTATGTTTGATGTCATGTGGAAGAAGAGCCCAGGATCCTGGTCCCTTCCCTACTGAGAGGCTTCACAGGTTCCAGAAATGGGGGTTCTTAGGCTAAGAGATGATAGAACTCCTTGAAAACTTGACTGTGAAAATTGTTGATTTTGTGGAAAAAAGGGAACAGCAGAGAACAGGGTTGACAAGGATCGGGACATGGCCCACGTTGCCCAAGAAGCAACTGTTGTGGCAGTGTTCTGTCCTGGAGCAGGATCTGAGCTGAGGCTGGGTTGGAGTTGATGTTGGTGTCATCACAGACTGGCCATGAGACTTCTTAAGACAGTCATGTGATTGGAGACAATTTGAAAGAGGACCCTGTGGTTACAATTAAATTTCTATAAGGCTGCCATTCATTGCATTCCTAATTGTGCTCACTGCCTGTAAGAGTACATTTAGCTCCTGCTGCCAAGTCCCGTGCAGGAGCCTATTTCTGCTTATGGTTTAGAAAAGACAGTGGTGGGGGAAATCTCCCTTAGTCTATTTGCTGTTAAGAAATCCTAAAAAGATTTATTTAGTGGCCAAGGGGGAAGGATCTTTTATGGCATCATTATTTCTTCTTCAAGTTTAAGCTTGGTGTATCTGCAACACTATCCTGTTTTCTTTTAATTTTTTTTATCCTCTCAAAAATATAGATAGATTGATTGATGGAAAGATGCAGGTATGAATACAGGCTAAAGTGTTCCTGACTGCATGAAGATGCTGGGATGAGGCCATGGGCAGATACATTGGCATTACAGCTCCCCCACCAACCACCTAGCAGCATGGGCTGCTCTGTGCTTCTCAGAAATGGGTCCTACCAGCTGGGCCCCAAAACCTTTTGCTGGCTGTACAGTTGGTTACATAGATACAAGAGGTGGACAGATAGCCACCAATCAAAGCGGAGGAGATGGTTCCTGGTTTTCATGAGGTAAGGATGTAGTCCTGTGTACCAGGCCACAGGAACGCCCAGGGCAGGTCAGAAGAGGCTATGTTGGTGTGTGTGTGTGTGTGTGTGTGTGTGTGTGTGTGTTGGGGTAGAGGGGGGCTTCTTCCTTCTGAATAGAGAAGCACAATTCTCCTGAACTTGAAAGGGAGAAGTAGATTCAATTGTTGAAAAGAGAACCTATGTCTAGGGTTATCCCAGGGGTCACAGCATTGTGATAAGGGGAGAGAATGGGACAGGGAAGCGGAAGGAATTTCTCTTCAAAGCTGGTAGCCCACCTGCCTGCCTTTTCACCATTAGAGAGGCGTTCTTTGAACCTAACCCATTTTTTTTCAGGCTCAAAAGTCTTCTATTAAAATGTATCTACATTAGACAGTTTTGAGATTTTAAATCTGTGCCTTCCCCATTGCTGTATTCAGGGATGGAGCAGTCCATAGGATTAAAACGCCATCATCTGCCTCAGAAAAGGTTGCCATTTGCCTGGTAAGAAATACACATTATTCTTTTCATACTAAATTAGCCCAGGTATAGTTTGACATGGCACATACGACTTGTATAAGTGTCCAAGAACCATCTTTGAAGAACTCAGAATGCCACTGATCAGGGTCATTTTTCTTTGCAGCCTGGGATGTGCACTGTTAAGTGTGTGTCCTTGTGAGCTGTTACACCTGAGAGCAGGGCTTTCTGGAATCTTCCTGAACTGGTGACAGGGAAACAGCAGGCTGAGAACGGCCCTAGTGGGACTTGTTGAGGGAAGGAGTCTTTTCTTTTATCATTGGATGTAAATGTGCTTGCCTTTCTCGAGGCTATCCAGACGAGGACTGTTTATTAGTTTTCAATAGCCCAATTATGTGGTACTAACTGAGCATGTGCAACGATTTGCTTTTTGGTTGGCGCATTGACTATTTTTTTTTTTTCCTTTTCTCCTTTAGAATTTCAGAACCATTGTTCGGCCATGGGTGTCCCTTTTTGTGAGTTTCATTTTGTGTGCTTGGACTATGTGGCCGATACCTGGGTGGCTGACCCGGTGCTCATTAATTCTGACACCTTGACACGCACTGGTGCTGATCACGCACATCGTAGGCATCGCTACAGCCTCTGTTCTGTTTGCTCCTTTCTGCTTTTTAGCTGAAGCCTCTGGGGGACCGGTTTTGTCACGTTGCTCATTTCCATTTTTCATTGCTTTTCATTATTTCTGTGGTAGACACGGTGGCAGGCTGAAAAACGTGTGTTACTATTTTTAACACAATGCAGGCAAACCCAGAAGGAGAGAAGATGGAAGCATAAATTTTACGGAAACCTGTACCTTCTTCATTTTCCCTATGGTGTTTATTTATTTTGTAAAAACCAAAGCCTTAGGAGAGTCTTAAAATTTTAAAAACAAAACACAAGGAAACAGAAACTGCGCACATTGCTCACATATTCTCCAGCACAGGATGTGAAAGCAAAGTGAAGCCCCCTCTGATCCAACAGACCCCCGACCTTATTCAATACCTAACAGCCTGGCTGCAAGTATGACGATCCGGGAGCGAGGGGACCTGGGGGACGCACATTAAACAACAGCTACAGACAAACCGAAATGACGATTGGCTGATGTGGTGGAGAGAGATGATTAAAAAGAGAAGCCAGGGGATGTAAGAAGATGGGGCAGAGCCGTAACCAGCAGTGGTTCCCAGTTGTCATTTGTTTTTAAGTTTCTATTCCTTTATGGTTACGTACTGTGGAAGAGCAGTATGGGGGCCGCTGACATCCAGGGAGAGCGAATGGAGACGTTGGGGTGCAGGTGCAAGTGGGGCAGCAGAAACACTGAGCACGCTGGGGGCAAGTTTTGCGAATCTTTTGAAGCACATGAACATGTGAAAAATGACCCTGGAAAGGGAGGTTAGAGTCAGATGAAGAAAGGCTCTGAATGCCACACCGAGTTAGCCACAGCCCCCACCTGCTAGTGACTCCTTGTGTCAGACAGGTCCCAGCACACTCCTAGCAGGAGAAAGGAAAGAGAGGATCGAGAAAGGATTATTTATGAAGGGGTGACGGGGGTGGAGAAACTAGTCAGGATTAGTACAGCCAGGTTCTTAGTAAGGGAGGGCCAGCTGTCACCGGTAGGCTTGACAGTGCCAGGGAAGATGAGGTTGCCCCACCCCAGGGGTTGTGGTGATAGCCATCTGTTAGGTGACCTTCCTGGTGACCTGCGAAGGTTGAAGCTGGGAAACAAACAGTAAGTAGATTCCCTTCCACTCTCTCTCACTGAATTCTTATTGTTGCTTCCTTTGCTGCCTGTATGAGTCAGGATTCTCAGAGAACCAGAACCAAAGGGACTTGTGAGTGTGTGTGTGTAGGGAGGGGTGAGAGAGAGAGAGAGAGAGAGAGAGAGAGAGAGAGAGAGAGAGAGAGAGTTGATTGATTTTAAAGAATTGGCTGATAGAATTGTGAAAGCTTGGTGAGTCTAAAAGCTGGTGGAGTCGGCTGTCAGGCTGGAGACTTCGGGCAAGCATTACAGTTCAAGTTCAAAGGCTGTCTTCTGGCAGAATTCCTTCTTGCTCTAGGGGAGTGAGAGAGGTCAGTCTTTGTTCTATTAAGGCCTTCAACAGATTGCGTGAAGCCCACCCACATTTATGTCGGACAATCTGTTTTACTCGAGAGATTACTGATTTCAGATTTTTTTTTTTTTTCATGTATAAAACACCTTTGAGGAAACACCTAGAATAGTGTCTTACCAAGTACCTGGTTTCCATGGCCTGCTACGTGAACACGCAAAATTAACCATTTTAGCTTGTGGATCTCTGTCAGAAGCCAGACACGGTAGCCAGCCTCTCAGGTGGTGTTTGGTAAAGGCTATTCCTCCAGGAGCAAACCATTTACCCCAATATGATGAGGGAGAAAATATGATCAGTATTTTGTTTGCTTTTACGCACTCAGTATTCTGTGTGAAATCTTGGGTTGAGGCTGTGGGTATTTCTGAACTTTAAGTGTTTCCAGAGGCCCTGAATAGTACAATACCTCCTATTGCCTCCCAGCAAATGAACAAGCATCAAGAAGAAATGAAATCTCTTAAAACACTGCTGGTTTCCTTTTATGCTGTTATTTAATTTTTTCCTTCAACTACATGAATAGCAGTATAAGCCATGTGTGATTTCAAAAGGCAGTCACCTGGATGGTCTGGAGAAACAGAAAACTTTAATATGGAGATCTGTGTACCTACTTGGTCGCAGGGCTTTCCCCCGGCGCACTGGCTGCTCTACTCAGAAGAACTTAAACTCTTTCAAGGAAGATCCAAATTAGATACAATAAAGGGCTTATATCTGAGGCTGGGGAAGACTGGGAGGAGTTTGTTCATTTGATTGTTTTGGATTTTGAATGCTATCGAAAAGCAAATAAATTAAGATCAAATTTTACATGAATATTTAATTATGTTGGATTTGGGACACTGTTGAGAAGCAGAAGCACCAGAATTAAATTTTATACCAAAACAACACATGTGAGAAAAGAACTTGAAGAGTTCTTTAGATATTCATATAGGAAATGATTTAATAATGTTGATAATTTCTTCAGTTCTCTACTTTGTTTTGTGTAATGTCATGTGTTTTGAGTTTGCAAATGCTCTTCCTTAGGAAGTGACAAGAATTTAAGAGCTTATATTGAAAAAAAAAAAACCCTCCAGAAGATAAAAGTGCTGTATTGGAGATGCAATAAGGGCTAACTTCAGGTGGCCTATAGGGCAGCTTCTAGAAACAGAAAAGCCACGACCACAAGGCCTTCCTGAGCAGGAGAAGGCAGACCAGTCTTAGGTATTATCAAATTCCCCATGGTTCCTGGGAAACTAACAAGATGCTTACAATTGGGAAAGATCTCTCCCTTTCTGAGATCTCTTCTAAAATGAGAAGAGGCTTGTCATGTCCAGTACTGGAGGGGTAGCCAGTAACACACACTGTCTCTACCAGGTGAAATAGCTAAGACCGCTTCTCATGTGCAGCTTTTGCATAGCTCAGGTGTGGGTAGAGGGAAACCAGTATTTTTATTCTGGCTACAGCTGATTGGGCTGTGCAGACACACATGCTGGGGCAATAGAAAGCCATGTCTTAGCTGTCCATGAGGGGAATTGGAGGAGTCTGACATGCCTGGTTGAGTCTTCTCGACCTAATTGCTCATTTGATTGGTAGAAATCCCATCAAGTCAAACAGTCCTCTCTTCCAAGTTAATGCTAAGAAATTTAGCAGCTCATTTGAACGTGATACTACCCAAAGATGGGAATTTGACATCCATAATGTTGCTGTGATCTGGGATGAAAAGTTGAGAAGGGAACTTCCTATGATTCCCTTTCCTCCATATATTCTTGCAGTAAATCCCCATCACTTGACTTGAATGCCCCTTCCTTGCCTGCTTGACTAGTTTGACCCATTACAATCCCGCCTTTCTCTAGCAGTGTCTGACTCTGATTTCACCATGATGCACTGTGGTAGTGGAGAGGCAGAGTGACAAAGGTGTTACGTGAATGGGCTCCGAGGTCGGTTGCTGTGGTCAGTGTGAGCTTTCCCAGTCGGTGGGGTATAGGTTCAGATTCTGCAGTACACCAGGTAATGATGCCTTCACCAAGCAGGGTGGCGTGCACTTCGTGTTTATAAAACAGTGTGTGAGCCGTTCAGCATTATAAGGCAGACAACCCTTACCAGGGTCTCTTGTTCTGTTGTTCCACTTTTGTCAGGGTGATGCTCGCCTTCCTGGACTCCAAGATGGTTCACTGCAGCACCTGTGTTCCAGATGGAGGGAGGGGAAAGAGAGAAGGGAAGGCAAAAAGGAAAGCTGCTCACACCACTCCAGCAAAATCTTATTGGCCATAGTTTAGTCACATGGCAACAACTTGCTGCAAAGGCACTTGGGAAGTGTTATCTGTATTAGATTTTTATTGCTCTGTAATGACTGAAACAGAATTAGTGCCTTAAACACTACCAATTTAGACCTCGTAGTTTCTGGGGATCGGGAGTGCTGACAGGATCCTTTATTTCAGGGTCTCATTGGGTTGAAATCAGTGTCAGCTATGGCTGTGACCTCATCTGAGGCTCATTGTTTATGGGCAGAATTCAGTTCCCTTTTATAGGGCTGAGGTCCTACTCTCACCAGGTGTCACGCAGTGCCTGCTCTCAGCTTCTAGAGGCCGCCTGATAAACCCTGCCACTTGGCTGTTTGTATAACATGGTCCTGCTTCTTCCAGGCCAGCAAACTCTCCAGGAATGGGCATCATACACACCAGATAGTAGCCATTTTGGAGGCCATCTTGAAATTCTGCTTATCACGTAATCTGATTGGGTGGCTGTATACCTAGCCAATAGTAACCAATAAAATTCTGATTTCTATAGTTCTCTGACTACAGAAGGGCGGGATGATGTTGTCTGCCACAGCCACTTCTCAGCCATGCTACTTTTTGTTTTATTTAACTTCTTGCACTTCAGTTTCCATAAAACAGAGAAGATAACAGTATTGCATTAATGGATTTCATGTGAGGCTTAAATTAGATTCCATGCAGAGTAGTACCTTATACATATTAAAATGCTCATGAAACATTTGCAGTAATTCCACTTCTTATCTAAAACCAGAGATGAAACAGAAACAAACCATGGAAAAAAAAAATGCAAGAACTGTCCAAAAAGTAGCCATTGTCTTTAACAACTTATAAATAGTAAAGGAGCTTGTTGAAGTCTTTCCAGCCTTGATTTAAAAAAAAAAAAAAGACAAATGCTAGGACACGTGGAATCTGCGGAATGTTCCCAGCTTCTCAGACTCAGCATTGCATAGTGCATGACATCAGGCAGGAAGAGGCCTTGGGTGACTTCACGTTCTGAAAGGAGTAGCTGCTAGGCCAAAAACCTGTGAAAACTGATATGCATTTTGTTGGAGAGAGCAGAACTTCACGATTTCTATGAGCTTGGAAGTTAATCATGTGTAGTATTAATGTGAAGTCTGTGTGCATGCATATGTGTGTGGTATGTTTGTGCATAAAATAAGCCACGTATCAATTAAGGTTTCCTACTCGCAGAGGGTCAGGATGGTTTTGAGAGTGATTGGAGGGAAGAAAATAACAAACTTATCATGTTGCTTGACTCAAAGAGTTCTGAGATTTAGAAGCTAAATTTGAGCCACTAGAGCATGGCTTTGTGTCTTTAATAAGAAAACGTCCCACACAAGGCTAGCAACGTTTGTGTTAGGGTTGTGTAACACTTTCCTCTGCTTCTAAGATTGCTCACACACAGTGTGTCTTGAATAACGCATAATACAAACAATTATTTCAGACATCTCAAAAAATGAGCTGCTACCAGCTTCATTGTGATCCTCTGCTCTGGCGAGTAATGAAAGACATATTCTTAATGTGAAACAAAAGAAGATTGTGAATATTAAAAAAGCAGCCCAGCCAGCTAGAGTTAAACCGTCGGGATAAGATATTAACTTAAACCACATGTGAAGTGCAGCTGTTTCTGTTGAAGCTTTCATCAGGCTCAAGTGGAAAGATTGGTGGGTTTTAATATGTGGTTTCCAGCCAAGCCAATAGGAATCTGGGGAAAATGTGTGTGAAATCAGGCCTCTGCCAGGGGGGTCTCGGGCTCTTTTCTTTCTGTTAACGTAGACAAGAGTAACCCAAAGCTGAGGCCAAGGCCTGCTCCACCCAGAGACTTAGCTGGAAGACTCTAGAGTGGCCAGCCTGCTGAGGGACTTTTGAGCTCCTCACACTCCTTTCAAATCGATGGGTCTTATGGTGACAGGAGGAGGGAGGAAGGAGGAACAAGGAATCTTCTTGAATCTATCCTCTGCTACTTCCTCTCAGAGGCATCTAGGAGTCATTCAGCTCCTCATAACACAGAGCATCAGTTCTGTGTAAAACGGTATGCTTATTGGGTGTGGCCTCTGAAGATTTAAGTTTGCTAAGAAAAGGATGATAAATCCTAATGCAGTATGGTATGTACCTGTTATATAAATATGGAAATATTGGAAATTTAAAAAAGAAAATGGAATGAACACAAAAATCAAGAATCACTTTGCACTATTTATTAACAATGATTAAGTTAATTAACTAGTGCTAAGGTTGATCAGGCTACTGATTGACTTTGCCCAGCCTGATCCAGAAGCCCGAGATGGTTGTTTCTGGATTGACTCCTGGATTATGTTGTTGGGCTCCTGCCACATGTCCCCAGGGTCACTGCAACGTTTTAGCTTCAGCGGTGTAGAACAGAAATCATTTTTATGAACCACAAATTTGAGAATTGAGGGAGGAAAATGAAAAGTCTGAGGTGTACTCATTGACCTTAGGAAGAGTTGAAATGCTAGCATTTCTATGCATTGATTCATGGGTTCGACATTTAATAGGCAGCTACAAGATTCAAGAGAATTTGCAAGTTGCCCTTGGGGAATCAAAGATGTGTAGGAAGGAAAGCCCTGACATTTATTGAGCACATACTATTTGCCAGGTGTCATGTGGGCCCTTTGATTACATTTTCTTATTTAACTCATGAAATCTTGAAAGGGTGAAATTATAGAGCAAGATCTTTCCTCTCAAGAGCCTTCCAGTCTGGGATTAAGAAATAGATAAAAGACATATCTAATACCCATGAAGTAAGATAATTATAATCATATGCCAAAAAAGAAAATGATTGAAGTGATTACTTGGGGAATAAAGCAAGTTTGTTGGAGGGGGCCACATTTGAGTTAGGCTTTGGATTCACAGAGAGGTAGCCAAGGAACAAAGATAAGGGAGAGGATAAGCAGAGGTTAGAAGCGGGGAAAACACATTGCTATGTGTCCCATAACACTCAGGAGTTGGGTGCAAAAATTGTTCATTTTTATTGCTTTTTGACTTTAGGGCCACACTGTATGAAAAATATATTTTTAAACACTAGGTGCACGTTCAGGGTAGTAAGATACTGAAGCTGTCAAGCTGTCAGAGGTCTTCTCAAATCGAGACCATCTTGGGAGTTGGGTTCTCATTTCCAACCCCATGGGCGCTGCAAGGATCAAGAGCACAAAGTAGGACATGTGGCAAGGTGACCAGTCCTGTTTAGTGTGGGATTGTCTCTCTGTCCTCTCATGTAAGGACATATGCTGCTGATTCCCAAAAGTTAAATCCCTAAGATGTAAGGCTGAACACTGAGATAGAGACGACAGGGTCAAGTCCAAGTTGACTATACCATAGGTGAGGGTAGGTGTTTGTGGGCAGCATGGCATTGGGAGGTAAATGTGTGGGTGGCCAGCCTGGCAGACACAGAGAGCCAAAACAGCCATCTGCATTGCACGACTTATAGGGTTCGGTGGCAGTAGGGTACAAGGAAAAGATCTAGGTACACTTGTAATGGGCTGAGGCTTTTGAGTTGCAGCTGGAAAACAGGGTTATATTTTCTGAGAAATTGCGACCCCAATTCTACTTTATCCTGTTGCTAGAACTTGCTGAATCTGGGTAGAAATAATTGCCCTTTCTATGGAATGCTGATGGTTACTGTGCTTGAGGTTAAGGCAATCAAGCCACAAGGTGTCTTGCAAGGATGTTTGAGAAACAGTTTCTGTCCTCAGGCAGTTCACAGGCCTATGAGATACTCATGATATCGTGATCAATAGTACTCAGTGAGCCAGGTAGACACCTATCGGCAACCTCAGAGAATGGCCTATGATGGTGTTATTAATAAATATCCTGGGGTCAGTGTATCAAAGAACTACAAAGTGAGTGACTTAAAATGACATAACTCTAATCCTTCCTGTCTTTAATCTCTCTCCACATAAGGACACAAAGTTGAATTTAGGGTCCAGTATGGCCTCATCTTAATTATAGACCTTATTTCTAAATAAGGTCACATTCATAGGTACTAAGGGTTAGCACTACAGCACATCTTTTAGGAAGATACAATTTATATGTCCATGTACTAGGTGTCTGGTAGAAGAAGAGAAGGACCTTGTGGACTGGGATAGTCAGAGTTGACATGATGGCAATTGAGCTCTTTCTCAAGGATAAATAGTAATTGGATGGGGTGGAGTCCAAGGGAGGTGAAGGGGGAATATGTGGGTGGAGTCATAGAGTTTGGTATGTATGAAGCACATCAGAGGATGGTGAGGAGGCCAGCCTGGCAGAGACAGAGATATCTCCTGAGGAATGGTGGAGTCTGAGACTGGAGAGAGAAACAGGGGCCAGATGGGAAAGCCACCCAGGCAACATAAAAAGTTGGATGACTGGGTTTGGACCATATTTCCCATATTATAGTAAACTCTACTTAACAGCACCAGATACCTTCAGATGCCAGGGACAGTCATGCTGAAAGAGCTTCATTGCTCAAATCTGCTTCTGAAGTATGTATCAAGACATTTTGCCAAAGCTTATGGACCACCCATAGCTTTCTGTAGGTTTAGCCTGAAGAATCCCCATCAAGCATGGCAAAGACTCTTAGGAAATTTGCCAGTATGTCATCAGCGAGGCAGAACCACCCATCTTTTCTTTGGACTACAGTTTTCCCATCTGCAAAAAGCAATGGCTTTGGCTGTGATATGATGACATTTCTTAGCTCTGTATAAAAATTGTATGAGGTGCAGTTCAATGGATTTAAATTGTTTATCTGTACACATTGCTTTGTTTGATACAGTATCTCTGAGAGATCAGTAGAAGAATATTTTTACCCTATTTTGGTAGAGGAAGACATAGACTCAGAGAAGTTTCCCTGACTTGCTGACAAACTTAGCTAGTTAATGGCCAAGTCAAAAATTGAATGTAGGTCTTCAAATTCACATTCATTTGTTTACCCGTCCAGTCATCCATCCACCTATTTGTCCATGTATTCAGTCAACAAATAAATCTATATTAAGGGTAGACTATGGGACAGGTTTTCTACTAGGCCTAGAGCTACATAGCTAATTAAGATAGGGTTCCTGTCCTCAAGAGACTTACAGACTGCTAATCCAATGTAAGTCATGTACATAATGACACAAAGAGACTAGAATCTAGGAGGGATTTCCTTACTCAAGGATCTATGGGGCAATGCTCCTGGGACTTTTTTTTTTCTGTTTATAAACATGGAGGTACAACTAAAGGCACATGTATCTCCTTGTGTAGTTCGGTTGTTTTCTACTATTAGCAACACAACATTATTATTGATATGTATACGTGCAAAATTCAAGGTTTACAATGAGGTTGGGCATTTTGTGCACATTTGTATCTTGTCAAGGTGACAAGGGCTTTCCCACTCTCCTTTTGTCCCTCCCCCTACCCACCAATCCCTTCCTCCTCCCGCACCCTACCCCCCTCTTTCACTTTGTCTTTCATCTTAAGTTCCAAACGAGTTGTGATCTGGGTCTCTCATATCAGAGAGACCATTCCATGTAGCAACACAACATTAAATAGAGCATGGTCAACAGGGAAGCTCCGAAATTGAGCCATGTTGCCACTAAGATTGCAGGTATTGCAAAATGACTCTCAGGACATAATCCCTTAGATTTGCATTGCATTTCTCACTTTGTAAAGACCTTTAATATGTGATGGCCCTTTGGCAGGCAGTGTCTAGTCCTCAGGTACCACCACCTCTAGGTGAACAAACTTCACAATTGCTTAGCACAGTGAAACCCTGTCCCCTATTTGCAGATTAACATAAATGAAAATGGCAACAACTCCATAGGGTTTCTGTGTAAGAGAAGATATGGGAGATGCCCAGGGCACAGTGCTTCCAGAAATGTGAATTTCTTCTCCAAAGTTGTGAGGAATCGCGTCCTTAAGTGAGAGACGCAACCCAGGGCCTTACACAGCACATTTTTCTTTGCATGTGTTTTACACTCTACACCGGCCTTTGAGAGAAAAGGAAATTGTTTTCCTGGCCCTCCATGTCTTCGAAGGTCTTCACATAGTTTCCTTTGTAGATACCTGTAATATGGACTGATTCTACCATTTTCGCTTGCTTTGAATTTGGTCAGCTTAGAGCCTGAATAGAATCCTATGCCCAAGGTCACAGTCACGAATCTTATGACTTTGAATTCATAGTTCTTCCTGTTAAGTCACTGATCCAATATACAGGTCTCAGAGGCAAAGAGAACCTCAATGTGTGTGGGAACAGAGATATTGGATTTGTTGGACTCCGGTACCTTTGCTCATACATAGTTCATTCTGGGGGTGTAAAGTGAAGCAGGATTTTGTTTACAGGTAATATTTAATTTGTTCTGTTTATCTTATCTGAAATTCAGGTTACTACCATGTAGAATGATAGCTCACACACTGTTCTCCCCTCCAGTGATAAAAGTGATCCAGGAGGTCTGAGAAAGACCTGGGAGTGCTGAGGTTCCTTAAAATAGGATTTACCATCCCAATTGCCTTGATAGGGTTGGAGTGTCAGGAGCATAAAAATAAAATTTAAGGTGATGAACAGTTAAAGTCTAAGAAATTGCAAGCAATAGAAGCAGGGATTATTCATTTGTACCAGTCCTTATACTGTGTCCCGTGTTTGCTTGCCATCTCATAAGTCTTTTTGGAAGGGAAAAACAGCTAGAGCTCGCCACTGGGACATACGCATTCTTTTCTGTATTGGAGCCAATGGAGCTGTTGGAAACACTCTATAAATCTCGTCTTCTGTACTGTGACCTTCAGCCCTTTGGGGGCAGCTCTCACTTTATGTTCATCCTGCAAACCACAGTAGATGAGACTTGCAGCAGGACCCAAGGGCTCTGCATCCGACATCCTAGCCAGGTGAACAAAGGGAAGGAACAGCAGAGGCCTAAGCGTTGTTAGGAGCTGGTCTCCATCCTCCTAGGGCCAGAAATCAAGCTCACATATTCCAGCCGCCAGAGAACAGCAATGCTGCAAATGAGGTCACTGTGCTCTGTAGGGGCACACAATTAAATGTGTTTCCTTTTGCACTTACTACTCGCAGCGCTTAGTTGGGAAGACATAGTGTCCCCTTTGTCTGTCCCCTAAGAAGCTTTACAAAATAAAGCTGGGAGCAGAAGGGGGCTGACTTTGGAAGGGGAGTCTCATTTTATTGGCTAGCGGGTAGACTTCTTTTAATTTTATTTTTTCAGTTTAATACAAGGTGTGCCATAAGAAATGCTTATGCTAATTTGAAACAGGAGTCAAACTATGCCAGACCCTCGTGTGGCAAGTCTCAGCTGTCTGATCACGGCAGGCACCTGGCCTATAAATCCACACCAGGGCTGAGACCTGATCCTGGCTCAAAGGAGAAGGGAACTAGTGCGATGCTGGGAGTTGTCTGGGCTAATGGAACTGGCACGTCTTGCTCCCCCAGAGGGCAGTGTCTGAACTGTAATCTGTGAGACAGATTACAGGAAGAAACTGCAAAGAGATCTGTAGCCCAAACCCTGGTAGCCATGCCCGGGATGAGCTGTAATACTGAAGAAATTCAGAGCATCGTATTTAAAATTCTCAGCTGTATTAGGAACTCCTAATGTGGTGCACACCCAGTCACTGTCTTGCTCGTGACATCCTCCCTAGCCCTCACTGTGGGGATTCCACTTGTTCAAGAACCTTTGACACACTCAGAGTCGGCAGACTATTCATTCTGGCACTTCTCTTGCACCACTGCCTGTGAGTTTTTTTCTTCAGGGTGACTTCAAAGCCCTCAAGGCTCCCTTCCAACCCCCAAAGGTTCTCACTCTCTGACTTTCAGCAGAACTCAGACAGTAGAATTAAGCTCATACAATAGGTCCCTGGATGGGCCACTGCTCTGCTCCACAGCTGTTGATCCAGGCCCTTTGCTAATGACTCTGCATTCTCAAGGTTAAGAGGACAACATTGAGAGTGGACCAATGCACTGAAGTGGAAGATTATCCTTTTTTTCTATATTATGCCCTCTGGAGGATAAGCCAAAAGATGATGCCTGATATGAAGAAGGTTTGTGGTTCCAGTTTCACCTGGGCCTGGCTGAGTTCCTCCTGGAGAGTATGTCTACAGTGGCCGTCCATGAGTCTCAGTGGGTGTTCGCTCCCCACTGTCCTGAACTTTGAGGGTTCATGTGTATAGCTCCATGTGTGGGCAGGTGACACTCTTGAAATAGCTCTCTACATAGTGGCCCACTTGTGGGCTTGTCCATACTTCATTCTGGCTCATGGTGAGCAGGTGGTGTGAGAAAGCACTTGGGCTAACATGAATGAGGGCAGAGGTCAGATCTTACAGACCCCTCGCCAGTGACCCGGCCTGTCCTGGCCTCTCAGGATTCTCAGTTAGGTTTCCAGAAGCATTCAGTGGGGTTCCTACTAGTCTATAATAATGTGCTCTCAGGCACCTGTAGACTGAGAGTTTTTTTCCCCCCACTTTTCCCTAGGAAGACCTCTCCTTTCTGCCACTTGCAGGTCTACCAACAAACAAAACAAACAATGAAAAAACCCCAAGTAAACTAAAAGGCCCTGTACTCATCTCTTTTCAGCTCTACTGTCACTGCTTTCCTGTGCTGGTTCTTGAGTACCAGCAGATCTTTCAATATTCTAGAAGCATCTGAAGCACCAGGGAATGCAGATTTAGCAAACATAGTGAATATATCTGTCTGGCTTGTGTGATTTGTCATAGGGACTGCTTCTTGTTGAGCCTGCTTTTTCTTCTCCATATATATATATATATATATATATATATATATATATATATATATATATATATATGGTGGTACTGGGGATTGAATCCAGAGCCTTTACAATGAGCTACATCCCTAGCTTTTTTTACTTTTTGAGACAGGGTCTCCCTAAATTGCAAAGTTGCCCACACTGGGCTTGAACTTTTGATCCTCCTGCCTCAGACTTCCACGGTATTAAGATTGTAGGCATGCACCACCATGCCTGGCTTCTCTCCTCTTTAACTTAATTTAATTATTTTGAGGTCAGGGAGGGGCAGTGCTAGGGAATAGTGAACTTGCATAAAAATATTTAAAAGCTCTCTCTCTGTAGTCACCTGATATTTGCTTTCTCTTAGCAATCCATGAAAGAGAAATAAGTTCCTTTGGTGTGTTCCCTTTGATACATTTGTGAAAGAGAATTGTAAGGAGGTGGATTTTGAAGTCAGTGAGGTTTAGGTTCCATCCTTCCTCTGTCAAATACTGGCTACTGAATCTTGGGTAAGTTCTTCATAGTCTGCACCTGCCCATATCTGGTTTAAAGTGGAGATGGCAATGCTTTTGTTGTTTGGTTGGAGTAAAGACATGTGGGCGCTTGGGGGATACACGGTATAAGTGAGTTCCCCCATGTGTGAGTCAGCTATTCATCAGTGTGACAAGCACCTAGGAAAGTCAACTTAACAAAGGAAAAGATTTATTTTGGCTCACAGTTTCAGAGGTTTCATTCCATGGTCATTTGACCATAGTACTCCTGGCTGGTGGCAACACAGTATCTTGTGGTGGGAGAACACGACAAAGGAAGTCTGTTCACCTCATAGTGGCCTGGAAGTGACGAGAGAGGAAGGAACTAGGTTTCTGATATTACCCTCAAAGGCACACTCCCACTGGCCTAACTTCCTTCTACTGGACACCACTTCCTAAAGGTTCCACCACTTCCCAGTAGCACTATGAGCTGGTGATCAAGAGTTTAATACACAGGCCTTTGGGGACCATTCAAATCTAAACCTTACCACTCTTCCTTAAATGTTTTAGGAAGGCAAATCCAGATATCTGTCTTGGCTCTTCTAAACTTCCGACATATCATTACTGTTTTTCAGAAAGTAAATAACTTTCTAATAACCAGAGCTTCTCAATGGGAAGGAAGAGAAATTTCATGACAAAGAAAGACTGAAAGATAGCTGTCAACAGCTCTAGGTTTGGCAGGTGCTCATTGCTTAAGAGAATAGGTCGATTATGTATTCTTCTTCTTCTTATACTGTAGACAGAACAAATAGCAATAAAATGATTTCTAGTGCTGATTAGTTGCTACAAACTGTCTATTTACGCCTTTGGTCCTCACCACAACTTTACTAACAGGTCCTATTGTTCTAATCATTTTATAGACAAGGGAATTAAGGTTCTGAGACATTAAGGTAGCCCTCCCTATGAGTGAGGGGCCAGACTAGGATTTTAGTATTGGTAGATTTGTTTTCTTGAGAGCATTTTCTTTGAGTTCTTCTATTGTTTTAACTTTTCTATTACTAAGTTCTACTTTCACTGAAAAATATTAACAATAGAGAATATGGTTCCTCATTGGTTAGAAGAAAAAAGAAATAGAAATCCTCCAATCCCTATGCACCTCCAGAAATGTGGCCCAAACTGGAAGTTGGTGGGATGGGTCTCGGCTATAATAGAAGAGTGATCGAAGTTGGAGAAATGAAGGATGCTTCTGTGCAGCCACCCGCAGGGTTTCATTCAAAGCATGACCAGGAATTAGGGAGTATTTCAGAGTCATAAAACTTTGGCTCTGTGATCTGTTTCCACTGGAAAGAAGTATGAGTCCTCTGTCTTTGTTATTTTTCATGGAGACTAGCTTACACTTGGTTGAATTCCTTTAGTTACTCATCCAGAAAAATGGAACCAAAGTTCAGTCAACTATTCAGTCAGATGAATAATAAGCACCCTGAAGGCTTGTCTCCAAATCATGGCAACAGTATTGTGTGAATATCAGTGGAGAATGTATATATGAAGACTCTAGTGGGTGAACAAATGCAAAGTCTTGTTATCCCAAGTGTAGTGGATGTTAGAGTGTTAGAGTTTCTAAGACGAAGGGGCACTGTTTGTGCTCTCTGTCGAAATAGTAGGTAACTATCAATAGATAGAAATCATATTAGGTCAATAATGTTTAGAGGCGCTACTCCAAATTGTAAATTGCACCAACAAGTTCAGCTTTGGTTGGGTGTGATGCTGGGGAATGGCATAAAGGCTTAAAGTATGGAAGGAATTTAGAAAATGGCTGATGGAAAAGCACCTGGGCATTGTGTTAAAATAAGAATACATTAAGTAAGAATGGAGCGAGATCAAGGAGAAGAGAGTTCTTGGCAGAAATCATTTCTGTAATTTATCCCAGATCCTTTAATTCCTGACCACGACCCTGCGGGGAGATTATCACCTCTCCCAGCAGGCATGGCTGGCTGGTATGGAGGTCGTTAACTTGGGAAAATCACCAGAGATAGTACTGGGCAACTTCAAAAGTCCACTGTCTTTTTCAATGAGCTTGTTGTGAAAGGGCTTAAACAGAACACTAATAACAACTAAAGATCCAGCTGCAGGTGGCTGTCTAATTCCAATCAAAATAATCTTCCCCAAGTCTTAGTGGATAAAGGAGGGCAGAATTAAAAAGTGAACCGAGAGTGATTTTTGGCACGGGCACCAAGTCTGTTGTGGAGGAAGACTATTGGTGTTGGCAGAGCAGAATTAGGATCTTTTTTCCCCCAGCAACAAATTTTCCTCTCCCCTTGATGGCTTGGAAGGTCTGTACACAAATGCCTTTGTGTCAGTCGTACACAGCTGCACACACCATGTGGTATTTGCTTTAGTTAATGGTATGGTGGAGAAAGGATAAGTTGTTGGTTTTTGAGAAATCAGAATTATTATAAGCAAATATGTTACCCCATTGCCTAGAAGCTTCCATGCTGACTTGAAAGTACACTGTTTTGGGATTATAGCCTTAGAGCTTTTAGGGCTTCTTTCTTTGTGATAGTTTGTGTTTAATCAGTGTCCTATCAGAGTTTCTAAGAATGCATTTCTCGGTAATGTATGTTACTTGAATATGGGTTTCAGTAGTCAAATAAGGTTGCCAAATACTAGGTTAAACAAAAATGAATGAGCATCCTTACTGTAGAACTTTCTAGAGTCTTCAAAATACAAAGTAGTTTTGTGAAATCAGTATAGTTTTGTTGTAAAAAAAAGAATTCCCTAACTATCTGACTCTTCATCAGCATTTGCCAGACGCATCCTGGGAAATGTTGTTCTTCTAGAAGGGCAAAAGTGGCCTCAGTGAGAACCACATCGAACTGGCATTTCCATATAGACTTCCGTCCTGCATTCCTGCCAAGATGCTGGGAGGTGAGACTGGAATCAGGTGTCTATGCAGCACCTGGCAGCACAGAGTGCTGAGTGTCTGGCTTGCTGGTTTGAATGAGAACAGTAGAAAGGGGAAGCTGGTAGAAGAGATGAGAACCTGTTCTGTCCTCCCCGATTCCCTCAAAAAATGTTTTCTTCCTGGGCCTGAAGGCCAAAGCCTACTCACAGTTGGGGTTGCTGTAAGAGGCATTCCCGAGTGGCTTAGTATTTATAGCTTGTCATCGAAGTAAGCAGATTTTTGCAGCTGAAAATGGTGACATCTAGTCATTTGGGCCAATTTGTTAACTTTCCTCAAGGGCATGTATTCAGGGAAGTAATTTTGTGGCAAGAAGAAAGTCACTGGAAATGGTAGTTTTCCTGAAAAGTTATATCTCAGTATTTTTCCTTAAAAAGGGACAGAACTTTTCAGATAATTCAAGTCCAAGTACCCCTGAAACATATGCCCAGTGAGTCACCTCGGGTTTCATGGATTTTCATGGGAATGGTTATTTTGCTATTCCCCTCTTTTTTCATCTAAAAGGGTTTGAACTCTGGAGGTTTTCTGAGTCTGTGAAGATGTCCATATTTTTTCATCTAAATCATGCTTATCTTGTTGGGCTGCAGGGGAAAGCCACACCAGAAGGTCCCTGCTTGTTCCTCATGGGATCTCTGAGCAAATACACAGGGTGTGGAGGATGGCAGAGCCTCGAAACTCACAGAGATACACTTCTTGAAAACAATTGAAAACAGAGCTAGGAAAGGGATTTGCTGAGCTCCGATCATGCCAATGGACTCTCATTTCATAATTACAGGAGGAAACTTAGCTCCCAGGGACTAAAGTTAGTAGTTTTATCAGCTTAAAGGAACTTGGGAAAAGATCAGAGAAGCTTATTGATCTGGTGGTAGTATCTCCTTCCTAATAAAACCCACAGGTCTGCCTTGTACCTGACAATTTAGCTCTCTAGCCAGGTCTGTTGGTTACTTATTTATTTAAAGTATTTGGGACTGTTTGGAAATTAAACACCTTCTTGGATTTCATCTCTTCGGGCCCATGGTGGACCTGTTGGGGGCGATCCTTAGAGGACATGATGATAAAAAGCCTTCTTAGGGTACCGCAATGGGAAAAAGCCAAAATGAATTAGCTTGCTGTGACATGGCTAACATCATTGCACTTATATATGTTTCATTAAGCGGGGGCTTGACAGCTTTATGAGAAAACAGTGGGGTTTGCGAAGGAGGAAGGCCTGTAACCCTGCCAAAGCTGATCGCGGCCTGTGCCATGCGTGCTCTTTAATAGAATAATATTTGCACAGTGAAAATGTCATTTTAAATGACTGGTTTGATAATCCCTTAAGCTTTTAAATGATCTGCAGAGTCTGGAAACCCTACCCCCGTGTTTGAAATGGACGGGGACATTAATGAGGGCAAACATGAAAGGGTGGTGCCCAGCTTTGTCTCCTGACGCAGACATCACTTACGGGCCTTCTTTTGCTGTTGTCTCCCGCGCCTTTCTGGGACGCAACCATGTTGGAGCAGCTGCAGTGGGCACTGAGGAGGAGGAGCTCCGCCTGTGCTGGGACCTGGAGTTACCAGGCATGCTGCTAGCGTGCAGTTCCTTCCTGCAGAGAAGAAAAGGCACCATCTCTGGGAGGGAGCTTGCAGAAGGGGCCCCCCCTGGGCAGAGCAATTAGCAAAGGGCAGACCTCTCTCCAGCTGGTGCATCCCCAGCCAGACTCTCACCTGGCCAGCAGCAGGCAGGAAGGATTTAAGCCCCCACGCAGTTGGCTCAGGCTCCTCACAGCCACAAACAGCACCCCTGACACCGTCTGCCTTGCTTTGATCAAAACCCCGCGTTGGTCCAGGATAAAAAGGCTTCCATTACCCCAGATAAATATCCTTGCTGTCTGAGATTCTGGGTAGTGATTCGTCCCCAGCCCTCCAGGAAATCCCTATCTCCTCTCTCGGACTCTGGCGTTGAATAGGAAGGCAGGTATGAGATTATCTTCTCATGAATTGACCAGTATGATGTAAGGCTTGGCAAACCACAGCCTAGGGATAAACTTGGCCCAGTGCTCGTTTTTATAAATAAAGTTTTATTGGAACACAGTCATGCCCATTGGTTTATTGTTTGTGGTTGCTTTCCAGAGCAGAGTAGTTGTAGTATAGACTGGATTATAGGATCTACAAGGCCTAAAATATCTGCTATCAAGTTCTTTACAAAAAAATCATCCACAAACTGCTCAACTTCATTGTAAATCTTAAATTTTGTACTTATGCATATCAGTAAAAGGGGGAAAACCCACCAGACTCTTGCTTTAGGACAGTGGCTAACAAGAGATATTACAGAGCTCTGCAAGTTTCTGTATGTTCTTGGCCAAGTTACTTAACGTCTCTGTGCTTCAGTTTCATAAGTAAATGTTGATAATATTTCTGACCTGCTTACTTCATGCAGCTGTTGAGAAGATTAAATGGTTAAACACCGGGGGAAGGTCTATATAAGTATGGATTAGTATCCATGGGAAGTTTGTCACTGTTCGTCTATAGAACCTGGGGAAACACTGTAACCCCCTAAGAGCTAGTTCCTCATTTGTGAAGCAGAATGGGCTTCAGAACAGCTCTTCTGAAACTTTAATATGTGCACGTTCACCTGTGGTGAGGGGTTGGTAAAATTTTTGGTCGGATGGTTGAAGGTGGGGTAGAGTCTGAGATTCTGCATTTCTAACCAGCTCCCAGAAGACGCTAATGCTCATGGACTGGCATGTTTGTTAGGGTTCTTCAGGGAAACTAGACCAACAGAATGTGAATGTAGAGAAACAGATTTAATTTAAGGAATTAACTCTCTCAATTACGAAGGCTGGACCATCCACAACCTCTAGAGCGGCCTAACAGCTGGAAGGAGACCCAGGCAAGAGCCACTGTTGCCTTTCAGCTCCACAGGGCCTGCGGCAGCGTTCCCTCTTGCGTAGGGGAGGTCGGTCTTTTGTTCTTGTCAGATTTCTCCCTGATCAGATGAGGTCCACCCGCATTAAGGAAGGCAGCTCGTTTTACTCAAAGGTCCATGAATTTAAATGTTACTCTCATCTAAAAGCATACGCAGTGACATCCAGAAAAATGTTAGACCTGATATCTGGGCACTCTGCAGCCCAGCCCAGTTAACATACAAAATTAATCATTACAACAGGGTACTACCCTTGAATAACAAAGAATTAGGTGACTTGATGATATTTCCTGGGTGCTGTACTCAATGGGCTGGCTTGTCAATGCCTCTGTAACCCAACCAGGAATAGGCACTTTCCCAGGCGCCCCTCCCCACCATATACCTCAGCAGGGGAGTCTGGCACTTAGATTGTAGCTAAAGCCTGCATCCGATAAGATGAATTTCCCCCCCTACTTTTCAGAGGGCTCTTGCCAAGCCCTTCTGGCATCCAGGTGGCTTGACAGAGCAGCTGGTGGCAGGCTGGACTTTCCTTGGCTGGCCTCCTGTCAGCCTAAAACCAGCTGACCTGAAAATGATGGAGCCCTTGGTGTGGGCTCCACCCCCCTCCCCCTACTTTCTGCTTCAGAAAATAAATCCAGTTGGCTGCACGTTGGTTGTGATCTTGTAGAACTGTATTCTTTCTGTCTTGAAGTTACCTTTTTTTCCTGTTCCAACTGGCTGCTGAAGATTTTTTCAGGCTTTTGTTTCCAACCACCTGTTCCATAGCAGGGGAGGCTACTGGCTGGTCCCAGTTGCTATCAGAAGCCTGGATTTTGCGAAGGGAGTTTGTCTGCAGAGGCAGAGCTGGTGTCTGTCTCTATAGCGTGGAGTGGACTCGTGGGGGCGGAATGGGCTGGGAGGTTCCTGGTGGCAGGAGGTTGAGTGGTACAAAATGTGAAGGGGAAGCTTGGTGAGCGATTACCTACCCATCAGGACACGGTGATGTGTGGACTCAGATACACTGGGTGACAGTAAAGGGTTGGGATGTAAAGGGTTGTGATATATAGATGTGTTTTCAGCCTCTGCCTTTGCCTCTTTTGTCCCCCGGTGGTTGGTCAAGATTCTGAACTTCTTTGAGCTTCTCTTAGGATCACTGTGAGGACCGGGCAAAATGATGGTTATTTCCCCACACAGAATCTTTCCCAGTTCCCTGTTTCAATCTCATTAACTCCCCAACCCTCTTTTACTAGAGATAGGATCCTCCTTAGGTCAGTTTTGGCTCTCATAGGAATTGGGCCAAAATTCAGTCAACAATATTCAGTCAACAAACATTGGGCCATGAAGACTATACACATAATGTATGTTTTTAGAGAGGAGAATGAAACAGACTAAAGCACTGGTTAGAAAACTTTGGCCCTTCTGTTCACAAGATCTGAGATTTCTGACAAATTCCTTAATATTTATGTGCCTCAGTTTCCTCACCTGTAATAAGATAACCACTGGGGATACTTGGCTGGATTGTTGTGAGGATTAGATATATAGTTGATATGTAATATAGCTATATTATAGCTGAAATTTTATAACCACTGTGCAGCTCTGGGATGAAGTGCATATTCAGTTGCTCTTGGGTCTTCTTAAAGTTATTGTGTCAAGATCCCCAGGTAGGCTTCACTGTGTTAGGAAAAGGCAACACAGCAGTTGCTGTGGGCTTTCTGTATAATGAAGGCCTTTATGACCTTTTAAAACCTAGAGTGAGGCCAATTCTACCACCTGGAGGAGGCTGCTTCACAAAAATATTGGGAGAGAAGATTCCAGCAGACCAAGCCAACCTTGGTTAGTGATATCTAGGCTCCTGATGCCTACCTCCTCTTTTATTTCAGTGATGCTGAGATCAAACCTAGGACCACTTGGGCACAAGGCAAGCACTCCACCAATGAGCTGTAGCCCCAGCATCCTGGCCCTTCACTTTAACTCTCCCTTTTTTTGCCCACTATGTTCTCTATAATGCCACTTTGGGATGCTATGATTTGAATATGTCTTCCAGAATTCATGCGCTGGGAAATTGTTCCATAGGACAATAAAAAGTGGGGCCTATTAAGAGATGATTAGGCCATAGATTAATGGATTAATGTTATTCAGGGATTGTGTTAGTTTCAACACGATGGATTTTGTTTTGTGTTGTTTTGAGACAGGGTCTCACTCTATAGTTCAGGCTGGTCCTCACTAGGCTCACTAGGTAGCCCAGGCTGGCCTTGAACTCACAGAAAGTGCCCAAGTGCTGGGATTCCAGGCATGTGTTGGGGAATCACACCAAGGGCCTCTGAATGCTAAGCAAGCACTTTAACCACCGAGATACTGTCCTAGCCCTAGCAAGCTGGATTTGTTATCAAAACCAGCAGGATGTGCTCTTGATTTTCTGCTTTTTAATATGGGATGAGGCAGCACCCAGGCCCTTGTTAGACGCTGGTACCATGCTGTTGGACTTCCCAGCCTTCAGAATTGATAGCAAAATAAGCCTCTGTTCTTTGCAAATTATCCATGTTCAAGTGCTCTGTTACAGCCACAGAAGACAGATCAAGACATAGGGCTTTATTATTTGTTTCCCAAAACCATCTTTGAAGTTTTCTTGACTCCCTGTGTCTACCTCTCCTTGGGACCTGGAATCTTCCTCTTCTACAGTCTTCTGGGCCAACCTTCACCCAGTTTCTGGTATTCAGCCTTGCCTTGGATTTTTTCTAGGCCCATTTGATCTGCTGCAGTATCTCATGCCCAGAAGCTTTCAACTTGACCACACCGAGAACACCTGAGGGAAGGGTGGCAAAAGGAAGCCGACTCCTAAAGCTCTGAGCCCCACTTCTGATTCAGCCAGTCATTCGGAACCTCATATATCTACGTTTTAAAACTTCCCCAGGTGATTCCAATTTGCAGCCCTGCTAAAAACTTCTGTTAGGGGCTTTGCTGCAATTCAGCTGTAGAATCAGAAGCCCAACAGCTTCTAGAACTCCACTTTTCTTACCTACAGTGAGGAAAGTCCTGCCACCAGCCAGATCCAGCGCAATTAGACTGAATGCCTCAATCCCAGCTCAAACGCCACTTCTCCACCCAGCAGGCAGACAAGCAACTCTTTCTGACTGAGCACCTTTTGGCTTTCACTATGTGTATTTAGGCACTTGTATTCTTCATCGGACAGTGAACTTCCTGGGAAGGGAGCTATGGTTTAACCTTTTACTTCCCATAATATTTAGTTCAGCATTTCACACATAGTACATCTTCAGTATGTAACCATTGGATGGACGCTCAGTTGTTTTGTGCACCCACAGGCTCTAGAATAGTACTGAGAGTGTCATAAACACTCCATAAACATTACTTGACTGATGGGTTAGCTTACCTGCTCTACAGAGAGGAACTAGAAGGCACATAGGGGTCAGTGGCTCCATCTGATTGCATGCCTATGGGTAAGCAATTTTACTGTGTTTGGCCTGTAGCGTGGATGCATGCAAGAGCCTATAGAAACACACTTGTGCACATACACAAAGCCCTTACAAATGCAAAAACCAACCATTCACTTAGATGAGTCTATCTGCCGCTACCTAGTGAACACTGACATGTTAAATGAGAACATGTTACGTTTAGTTTAGCCATGCTCAATATAATAGATAATTTGACAAAAAGTATTTTGAAAAACACTCTTTACACGCTAATTATTATTAATACAAACAATTTGGGTACAAGTGGGTTGGAAAGAGGGTGCGTGGGCTCTAGTTTCAGAGGTGCCATCCACCTTTTAGATGGTACTGTTGATGTCCTTTATAGTCTCTGAACTTCAGGGTTTCCACCTGGAAATAAAGTTTTCAATTATATCAGCCGTTTCTATGTCCCAGGGTATATTCCAAGAGCCCTGGCGTCTCAGAGTATTAAGAATGTTCCTAAGTGTTCAAGACCCAGCAAGCAATAAACAAAAACTTAGAAGAACAAATAAAAATTGTTTTCAAAATATTGCTTAAGTCAAATGAAATAACTTTTTCCACGACTTGCTTCATGAGCCCTTAATTTTGATGTTTACTATAACTCACCAAGGGGATGCTGACAGATTTTTCCCAAAACCATTTGGCTCTGAAACACTTTTCCTACCCCCTACAGAATGCTTATTAACAATCCAAGGAGCTTGCCAAGTGGGACTAAGTAGCACTGCCTGATTCTGAGCTCTCCCTGATGAGCAGCTGCAGAAGAGTTGACGAGCTTTATTCCAGAGCTTCCTTTAGGAGTACACAGGCATTTTTATATGCAAGTGAACAAAGGTGGCGCTAAACCTATAGTGACCTTCACATGTTGGCAGCACATAGCAGGTTGTACAGCAATGGGATGGTTGTGTGCCTGTGCTATAAACTCCTGAGTCATTGTGGGCCGGACATCCCCCTCCAGCCTGATTGTTCTAACCTCCTCCATTTTGTTACCTCATCTCTCTACAAATCTCTTCCAGGGAGTCTTCCTACTTCACTCTATTCTATAGTGATATCCCCTGGTGCTGAAAACTCTTCATATTGCAAAGTGAAAAGAGAAAAGATTTTGCTGTCAGACAGTCAGGATTTAGATTCCAATTCCACCAGTTGTGTGGGTATCTGGATAAGTAGCAACCTTCCTAAGCTTTGCCATGTGCATCTACAATACGTGAATGGGTCTCTGTGGACAGTAGTGGGTTGCACTATACAGTATCCATTTGTTTTTCTAGTAAAACATCAGGTGCAATTCCCTCCTAGGTCCAAACTCTGAGTTCAGTAGTGGGTAGATGTCCTGACCCAAAGCAAGTGGAGAATTGCATTCACTTGGATATAGCAGTTGGCACAGGACCCAGTTACGATCAAGAGACAGAAGTCTAATTGCCAGTATTTCTGGAACAGAGTCCTTTGCCCTTTCGTACTGAATTTGAAGTTCAGATAAGATAAAGCCTGATGATGCTGCATCCATCTTAAAACTATGAGAGGAGAGCTGTTTCGATAATAGAATCGAATACAGAGAAATGCTATCAAAGGATTGGAGTTTCAGCTGCCATCTTGGACCATGAGGTGATTCTGGGAATGAAAACAATAGAAAATACATAGGTTCTTACCAACTTGGAAAATGATTCCAATTTTAGATTATTTCTATTTTGAAGGTAAGAAATAAAATTCTTTACATTTAAACCACTCTCATTTTTTTTCTGTCATTCACGATTGAGCCTAATTCTAGCTTGTCACTTGAGTTAGATTCAGTTTTCTTTCTTTGCTTTTGACTACTAGGGTCCTATCTGGTACATTCTTTCATCTCCATGGTAAGATTATGTTGTGGTTTGAATCGTGTTCTCCAAATTTGTGTGTTGAAGTTTTAACAATTTAGAATATAACAATATTTGGAGATATGGTCTTTAAAGAGGTAACTGAATTAAAAACAGGCCTCTACAGTAGAACCAAATCCAACGTGAATGAAATTCTTATAAGAAGAGGGAATATGGACACAGATATATGTGTGTGTACTCACAGAGGAAAGAGGACAAAGATGGCTGCTGCAAACCAGGGTGAGATACCTCAGAAGATGAGATAGCCAACACCTTGACTCTAGACTCTAGAACTGGGAGGTAATAAATTTCTGCCATTTAAGGCATTATTAAGGTATTTGGTTTCTAGTACTCTGTTATGGCAACCTGATCAGACTAATACAGACCAAGTGAAACAACTATGTAGGTAAGGGATCTTACTTACATAATCCAGAGATCTCCACAAACATCTCCTTTCCGCCCTGGACTGATTTCTCATTCTCGGCAGCTGGGGTGTACAGTGTACAATGAGGCACACTGTACTCCATTTTCCCAACTAGATCCTTCAAGGCCCCAAGACACCTGACTCAGGCCTATTACGCACATTAGGACACTCAATAAATGCTTATTGATTAATTAGAACTCCCTAGGCCACGCTCGGCAGGCAAAGATGGATTAAGTTGTTTAATAAAGTCTGTCCGAATGCACCAGATTCCTGTGGCAGGCTTTTCCTTAGAGGGAGGGACGGAGGAGATGGCAGATTTCACAGCTGGCTGACAGATCCTGGAAGAAGCTGTCAGGGGGATAGTCGTGAAGACGAAGCTGACGGAGTGACACCGGGCCGCCCTTTGGTATTAGTTTCAAGCTACCACTTATGTCTGTTTTAATCTGGAAGATGTTTTGGTAATGAGGCAAGTGCGTGAGTCTCAGTAACGCAAAGTTAATGTTAGCCTTTGCCGCCTTCCCTACTTCCATTTCATCCAACAGGGAATTTCTTTTATTATCCTTCTTCAGAGATGTAATAGGATGAAAATATTCTTGCTCGCTGTTATTTTTGAGAACTGTAAGTGAATGTTGGCCCTTCTGCCCCTTAAATCCATAGCAACAAACCTATTCCTTTTAAAACTTAATTTCAGAATGGTGGCAAGACCTAGAAATTTATCCTTTCAAGCTCAAATGTGGTATGGCAGAGGTTATATCTTCACTCCTGTAGTTTCCCCCTGGGGTACGACTAGACCTTCGCTAACAAAGTGTTGGTTAAATTTCACCCACTGGGAAAAAGAAAACTGACAAAAGTGTGTCACTTTGCCTGGGTATAGGCCTGCAGAATATTTTTCCCCTGTACCTGGTAAAGGTACGTGGTATGGCGCGATCCTTTGCCCTTTCCTGGTGACAAAGGCAGCTGATGCAGTCATCTGGAGAAGTTAAGCAAATAGGAAAAACAGAAGCAATAACAAACAAACAAACAGAATACTTACTTTGTGCTCTGGAAGTACTTGTTAAGAGGAGTGAGGAAAGATGAGATGAAATTATTCAGATGGTTGCTTCAATTCAGTTCACTTTGTGCAGGGGGATGAGTCCAACCCCGGGAGGTCTAGCCTTTCTTTGGACTTGGCTCCCTTTACACCATTATCAGGATTAGCTTTTTGAGAGTTTCCCCTGAAAACTGTGCAATGTCATCCAAGGGACGCTGCAGAGGGCCCATTAGATGAGGGACTCCTAGTAAGTACATTATAGGAATAATCTTGCATCATTGTGTGAATGGCTAACCTTATACTTCTTAGTTTTTTATTTCCAGGATCTGATTCTGTCAAAAGATACATTATTTTGGAAAATGTGTTGATTTTTAATAATTACATTAAATGTGTTATGGCTGAATGATTTTTCTCTTACTAATTAGTATCAAATTGCATTTGATGAAAAGGCTGTATTTTAAAAGGACATTTTGAGGAAAATTACCCTCACTTCAACATTTTGACCTTGCTTAACACAAGAAGATCCTCACAGTGAAATATTACTTTTTCAATGGTTAGCTTACTGTTTTCTGTATAGTTTAAAAATAGCCTTCATACAGGTGTGTGTGTATGTGTGTGTATTGTGTAAATAGAGGAGGAAAAAACCATTTTTGACCCTTGGGAAGGGCTGTTAGTTTACCTGTGACCAGCGAATGCTGATGTTCAGAGAGAACCAGTCCTCAGGCTCAAGATCACCCCAAGGGTCCTCTTCAGTAGGAGTCCCCTCATTCCTGAGGGTCATCCAGTGGTAGCAATTTAAGTAGGACTCAATATTTTCTTGAAACACAACTTTCTTTTTGTTGGCAGTCTTAGAATTGTCTGCTGTCTTTTCATTGGGTCTTTCCCCCTTTCCAAGAAGATCTTCAGTGACATTCATTGTTTGCTTATTTTGGCGAAGGTGGGTTGTGGGCTTATAAAAGCTGTGACTGAGACAAGTGCCAAGTGCAGGAAAGAGGCACAGACAAAAGTGGTAAATAATATAATGGATGGCCACTCAAACTAAATAACTGTTAGATTCTGACTTAAAGTTGGCCACTAGATGCAGCTGTACAATTGAAGTATATTAACTCACATGTCAGTGTAAAATCAGTTACCACATGCAGTTTAATTTTCACTGTCATTCACTCAGGATTTTGACAGGAGCCTGAAAGTCATTGATTAATTATGGCCTTTGTGTAGTCAAACTCCTCTGCTCATGTTAATCCATATTTGCAGCCGCTCTCCACACCAGCATCGCTGCTTCAGCTCCCCTGATCATCAGGCATTAAGTTCTCACGAGGAGCATGCAACCTAGATCCCTTGCATGCATAGTTTACAGTAACGTTACGCTCCTGTGAAAACCTCGTGCTGCTGATGACGTGGCTGGAGACAGAGCTCTGGCAGTAATGCGAGTGAGGGGAGCCGTTGTCCGTAGAGAGATAATGCTTTGCTTGCTTGCCTTCTGCTCACCTGTGGCTTACCTGTTTGTAGTGGAGGGTTTGAGGACACCTGCTCTGCAGGATGCTATGATCAAGTCCTCCCAGCTCATGTCCCCCAGCTCCTTACTTTCCTTGAACCAAAGAGATGCCCACAGAAACAAAAGTTGGACTGCAATCTTTTTTATTTTTGTACTTCTTTATTAGAAAAATGCTCATTCTTACAGGAACTGTCCAGTCCAGGGCTGGAGGAATAATAGCTCAGTTGTTAAAGTGCTTGTCTAGCTAACACTGAGTTCGATTTCCCACCACCACAAAAGCCGGTGCAGTGGCACAGGCCTGTAATCCTAGCACTCAAGAAACTGAGGTGGAAGGATTGCTGTGAGTTTGAGGCCAGTCTGGGCTACATAGTGAGCTTAGAACCATCCTGGACTACAGAGTAAGACGGGGTCTCAAAAACAAACAAACAAACAATGCCCCCACCCCCCAACTGTTCTAAAACATCCAGAAAAATAAATGATTTTACCCACTAAGGCAACCACTGACTGGTAATGTTTTTATTGATGAAGTAGAATAATAAATATGTACAGGTTTACTTATTGTTACTCTATAAGCTGAAGTTATGTATTACAAATATTATGAAAGAAATATATCTCAAGTGAAGTGGGAAAGAAGTCAACTTCCTTAAGCATCATCCAGTGGTAGTAATTTAAGGAGGACTCGATATTTTCTTTGAAATGCAACTTCCTTTTTCTTGGCAGTCTTAGAATCTTCTGGAAGACACGGAAGAGACAAAGGAAACAGTAGGGTTTCTAAAGAGAAAAATGAGAAATATAAATAAAATTAGGATTGATCCATTTGTTTGGGGCTACTTCATGTCTTTTGCTAATCTTGTTTTTGTAATTAGATTACAAACTATTTGAGAGCAGGGATAAATGTCTTATTCCTTTCTCATCTGTGTCCTAGGAAATACTGAGTTAGTATTTGTTCTCATTGAATATTGATGAATGGCAACACAGAGAAGTGGAGGATAACTGGGAGGATGAAGAGATGAAGGAAAAAAGAGGACAAAGCCTCAGAGAGAAAGAGAGACAACTATAAGAGTCAGCATAGCTGTGTGACTTTAGGTTAGTTTTTGGGCCTCAAATATTTAACTTGTGCATGGGAATGTGATAGCAGCCATGGTCAAATGCAGATACGAAATGATTTAGTGCACTATAGGTACATTCATTGGCTGCATCGTTTTCTGTGCCAAAAATCCATGCCTGTGAGCCTCAGAGGTGGTACATGGTAGGTGGTACATGGGTACCTGGAATCACTTGAGAAGCATCAAAGAGTTAGAAGCCCTTTGGAGCCCACTTTAGAAAAATAGCTACCGTCTCTGAGGGAGATCTTCTCCAAGTAAGCGCTTTGGATTTTTAGGTTCAGACCTGTGAGCATGGGTGCTAGGGATGGCTCTGGTTGTTGGTAGATTCTGGTCCCACATTCACTGCATTCTCTGGACCCAAGAGGCAGCTGGATGTGGCTACGTGTGGAACAAAGAACTGAGATCTAGATTTTGGGGAGTGTACATGGAGCCTCCCTCAGAAGAGCTAAGGAGAGGGTGACATTCCTAAGAAGGAGTGTGGAGTCTCAGCCAGTGTGGGCTATCGAGGAGTCTCTAAAGGGAGGTCTTAGACTGCTTGTTAGCAAGGCATGTGGAGATTTGGATGATCGAGTAGGACAGCAAAAGACAATGGAATTTGCTCTTGATAGGTATGGAGCAGTTGTGATTACATTTGCTGCATGCCTCCCTGTGGGGGGATTAACCAAATACATATTCCCATGCAAGACAAGGACAATTATAAAAAGATTTAGAAAGATGCCAAGTTTATTGATTGCAATCATCCATTGTTCTAAATTATATGGATCTACTTGAGCTTTCTTGTTGCTGGAATGACAGAATATCATTTTTATACTGGTTTCTATAGCAAGTGGGAAAAAGCAGAGGTTTAAGAGGCCTTTGTAGTTGCAAATCTTAGATGGAACCCCATGTAACTGCTATCAAAATGTTATATAAGAAAGGGTTCTTGGAAATTTCTTACAATTGTTACAGATTTCAGTGTTCCTTAGGATTAACAGTCCACCTTTTGCTACATATGGCAAGAGCAGGCAGTTCCTGGAAGGTTGTGGTAATTCTTTCAAGGTCACCTTGGCCTGAATGTTGGGTGCATCTTCCTGTGAAGCCTTTCCTCTTTGACAATGTCTGATCAGGTTAACCTTTGCCCCTGGCACCAATAGACAAGGCAGCTTAAAAAAAAAATCCGTTTTCTTAGAAAAAATAATATCCTATCTAATGACTCACTTGGACAAGAAACCCAGACAAACTATGCTTTATTTTTAAGTCAAGTTTTTTTTTTTTTCTCTCCAGCTCATTATAGAAAGTGAAAAAGTGATGAAAAATAGAATCAAAAAATATCTCAAACTTGTAATATTCTGAGACAATCAAGGTACATTTTCTCACATATGTAATACATATCCACAGGGAGTATTTTGTACACATAAGCATTTTAGCACATATATGCACATATTTATACATGTATATGCGATATACATTTGTTAAATTATTTATATGACTGAGATCACATGAGCTTAAACAAATGAGAACTTTTATTTCTTTTTGCTTTTTGGTTTAATATTCGACATCAGCATTTCCCCCATATTACCAGAAAGTCTTTGTAAACATTAAAAATAAGCAAATAATGTTTCCTTTTTAGTGTTCCACAATTTGCTTGTCTAATCTCCCATTCTGAAGCATTTCAGATGTTCCCACTTCTTTGTTATTATAAATAGCACTACAGTTTAGCATCCTAGTGTATGTTCCTTTTTTTTCCTCCTGTTTTTAGGCTAGATGGCTTGACTGATAGGAATGTTTTTCAAGTTCTTCATATGCACTGCCAAAACACTTTTCAAAAAGATTAGATCATTTATAATCTACCAGCAGTGAGTTTCTTTTTCACTGTACCTCATTAGCACTGGGTAATTTTATTTAAAAAATGACTAATTTTAGAGCTAAAAATTACATTTGAAGCTTTTCTTTTTGTTTGCTTGTCGTTAATTTTTTCTCTTGTGACTTTTTCATGTCCTCTGACTACTTATCTGTTGATCTGTTTACCAAAGCTCTTTGTAGACATAAAAATATTTATAATTTTTATGTGATTATTTTGTAAATATTTTGTTTCTTGTACTGTTCCTTCTTAAATATACAAATTATGTTTATTGATTATTTTCTTTTACTTGCTTCATTTCTTTCGCATCCTTAGAGATTAAATATTGGTCACCTATGTGTGTTTATGGTTTTGTTTTAATCATTTCATTACTTTGGAATTTCATTCAGAATTTATCCGGAATTTACTTTGAAATGTTTCTGAGATGAAATTTTAAATGGGTGTGTTCTGTCACCCAAATAATTGATTGTCACAGGTTTATTGACTGAACAGATTTCCTTTCCTTACATATAACTCTTTGATCATGCACTGAGATTTTACATAAATTCATGTCTGACTTGAGTTTGTAAATTATGTTTCATTGAATCATTTTGTTGGTACTGATACCATTAGTGCACTGATTGAATGTGTTGTTTTATTAATTGTTTAAAACACTGCAGAACTGGTACCCTCTCATTACTATTTTTAAAAAGTTCTTGTTTGTTCTTAGGTGTTTATTCTTGAAGATAAATTTTAAAATTATTTTCCCAAGTCTCATTGGAATTTTCATCTATAATATGATGGAAATAAGTTAACCAAATGATAAGAGCAGAGCCTACTCAGTGTGTGCTCCCTGTAGCAAAGGAGTCAGCCATCATCACCTAAATTTTAGCAAACACTCTCAGGCAGGTAAAGGAGGAAGGGGAAGGCTCCAAGTGTGTCCAGGAAGCAGTTGTTGGCCTGAGGAAGCTGTAGGCAGGCAAACTAGAAGAGAGGCATTGTTATGTGATTGGGTGGGGGTCCATATTTGTCCATTCTTGTCCTACATTGGACAGAGAGACGAATATTAAAGAAAATACCAATTATTAATAAAGTCATGGTATTTTGTTGTTGAAGTTCGGTTTATTTGGTACTGGCACAAAAACAGACACATAAACCAGTGGAATAGAATTGAAGATGCAGAGACAAACCCAAATACCCTCAATTACTTAATCTTCGACAAAGGAGCCAAATGCATACAATGGAAAAAGGACAGCCTGTTCAACAAATGGTGCTGGGAAAACTGGACATCCACATGCAGAAGAATGAATCTAGTCACACACCTATCACCATGCACCAAAGTCAAATCAAAGTGGATCAAAGACTTAGACATGAAAAGTGAACCTCCTAGAAGACAAATTAGGCAAGTATCTAAAAGACATAGGGGTAGGCAAAGACTTCCTTGACAAGACACCAAGAGCAAAAGAAATTATCCCCATTATTAACAAATGGGACCTTTTTAAATTAAAAAGTTTCTGCACAGCAAAGGAAACTATCAACACTGGAAAAAGAGAACCAACAGACTGGGAAAAAATATTCACCACCAACATCTCAGATAGGAAGTTCATAACTAGAGTATACAGGGAGCTGCAGAAAAGTAAGCCTACCAAAAGAAAGGATCCTACTGAAAAGTGGGTAAATGAAATGAAGAGACAGCTCACTCACAAAGAAGTTCAAATGACCAATAGATACATGAAAAGATTCAACATCCCTAGCCATAAGAGAAATGCAAATAAAAACCATGCTAAGATAGCATCTCACTCCAGAGAGAATGGCCTATATCAACAAGTCAAATAGCAATCAGTGCTGGCAAGGCTGTGGGGAGAAAGGAACCCTCCTGCACTGCTGGTGGGAGTCTAAATTTGTACAACCACTTTGGAAAGCAGTATGGAGATCTCTCAAAAGACTGGAAATAAGTATCCCTTTAGATCCAGCAACACCTCTCCTGGGAATATTTCCAAAAGAGGTCAAAACAACACATAACAGAGGTACATGTATACCCATGCTCATAGCAGCACAACTAACAATAGCTAAAATATGGAAGTCATCAAAATACCCATCAACAGACCAATGGATACACAATCTGTGGTATTTATACACTATGGAATACTATGCATCTATAAAGTCCAACAGCATGGAGGCTTTTGTAGGCAAATGCTCAATGAAGCAAGTCAGACGCAGAAAGTGAAACATTGAATGGTCTCTCTGATATGAGAGTCCCAGATCACAACTATATCGTGGAACTTCAAATGAAAAACAAAGTGAACCAGGAGGGTAGGGTGGGGAGGGAAAGAGGGGTGGGTAGAGGGAGGAACAAAAGGAGAGTGGGAAAGTCCTTGTCACCTTGACAAGACAAATATGTGCACAAAATGCTCCACTTCATTGTAAACCTTAAATTTTGTGCTTATACATATCAATAAAATGGGGAAAAAAGCGAAGTTAGGTTTAACTTCTTAAGTTACAACTAGAAGTACTAATGTGACTTCCTGTAAGTCTACTTACCTTGGCTGTTTTTTGGGCTGTTTGTTGTGGATAAGTGGCTGGTTTCTTGGGTTGGTTGTAGGTCAGAGTGTTATTTTTAACATAGAGTCTGGTTGTTGCTTGCATATTCAGTTTCTTGATTTATTTAAGAGCATAAACTGAGAACTGATAAAGATACACCATACAGTTCTGCCTTCTACAGACTAACTCTTGATTTGTTTATATGTTCAATGGTCTTGAGTTTTCCTCTTATGAATTACTTGTACTGCTTTTAAAAGCTATTTATATAGATAGATATTGTGTAGTGTTTGTAGCTTTTGTGCATGGACTATTTTATTGTTGTATATTTCTAACTATTGGCCAATGGTGCATAGTTAAGATAGTTACCTTAAAAATTATTTTTCTGATAATCAGATGAATTTTCTAGGTATATAAGTGTTTCCTCTTTTTTGTGGTTTTGCTTTTGTTCAGATCGTGTTGCATCACAAAGTGTTTCCAGAAGATGTAAGTTGTAGTAGTTATTGTGAAAATTTTTATTTTGGTTTTTAAATTTTTGATAGGAATGGCTTTGGGAACTAAATTTTACCATTTAGTAGGATTATAGTGAAGATTTGAAGATAGTCAATAATATTGAAGATAAAGAATTTTGTAAATAAAATATTTTTCTAGTATTAATTTTTATAATCAATTTTAGATTTTACAAAATGTCTTTTTGTGTTCTTTTCATAAGATCATGTCTTATCAATAAAATTTTATTGACATGAGCTACTATAATGCTAAATTGTATTTTTTTTTGTTACTAGATTGTTAATACTCTTTTTTTCTTTTTTTAAGACAGGGTCTTGCTCTGTAGTCCAGGCTGGTCCTGAACTTACTTACATAGGCCAGGCTGGCCTTGGATTCATAGCAGTCCTCCTGTTTCAGCCTCTCAAGTGCTGGGATTACAGGCATGTGTCACCATGTTGAGCTTATGCAGTGCTAAGGAACCGAATGCAGGGCCTTACGCTTTCTAGGCAAGCACTCTAATTGCTGGGTAGTGTCTCCTGTATTACTGAACCAAAATTTGGATTTTGCAAATTATTTTAGCATTTGTTAGTTTCTTTGGTAGATTTTTAGCACTTAAATAAAAGGCCTTTGCCTATTGTGTTGACTACTCTCAGACTGGTCAACTTATCAGAAGGTCTCACAGGACACAGCCTCGTTACACTCACTACTTCACTACAGAAGAAGGCAGAGAAAGATAAGCCAAAGGAACAAAATCCAGGAGAACCCAGGCACACGCTCTTAGGAGTCATTCTTCAGAGGAGTCACTTGGGATTTTATTCCTTCAACAGTAAATATCATAACAAATGTGAAATGATGCCTGTCTGGGAAACTCAAGGGAGAAACTCGGTACCCAGGGTTTTTATAGGAGGCTGAGCACATAGGAAGCCTCTGTTTGGCACATGCCAGTGTACTAGGCTCCTTGAAGGAAAGTGGGTGCTAGCAGGAAACATGTTGTTTGCATCAACAGTTTAGGCACAACAGACAACTAATCAACTAGGTGGTAGAACCCGCTTGAATTCCAAGTTCCCGGATGTGAGCCAAGAGTCAGTGTTGTGAACTGTCCTTTTTAAAGACTAGCAGTCTGCCTGCTGTGCTCACTCTTCTCCAAAACTTTCATGTAAGTGTGTGCATGAACCATTTTGTCAACGTGTGATTGCATAGTGTTGAATACATTGGGCCAAGTCTTTTCTTTTTCCTTTTTGTTTTTAAACTATGGAGTTTTATATTGAATGGGAATCTTCTGCTCTTGGAAGATTTATAATATCTTACCCATGAAATTACCTGGCTGCAGATTTTCACTAGGGCTAATTAGAAATTAGTTTATATCTTGATTCAATTTGTTTGTCATTACTCACACATACTCTTGCCAAAAACTTACCTGTCTTGTTGAGATTTGCTAATATGTATCCGATTGAATTTTTTACTTATAATTTAAAAACCTCCTCGATACCCCACTCCTCTATCATTTTTCATTCCTGCATGAATTTTTGATTTTGCTTTCTATATTTATGGATTAGCCTATCCATAGATCTGTCTATTTTATTGAATTTTCAAAGAACCAGTTCTTTGTATCATTTATCAATTTTGCTTTTCTCTTTTTTAATTCACTTATGCATTTATTTATCTTTATTATCTTCTTTGTTTGAGTTATACTTTATCATTTTTCCCCTTTGTTTCTTGAGTAGAAGACTTTACTATTTTACCTTCTTTTAAAACAGTATCAAATACTTGTGGCCACGTGTTTTATAAAAGTGCAGTTGTAGCAATATCCTATAAATGCGTGTATGTTTACACACCTGTATGTATACACACAAACATATGCACACATAATTATTTACTGTTGTGTTTTTAAAGTTCTCCCTTCACTCTACCTCTATTTAGGAATGATATATTTTTTTAAATTCTCCAGCATTTTGAGAAATTTATTTTTTGTTTATTTAGTTGAACATTTGTTATTAATTTGCTGTTTTATATTCATAGAATATTGTCTATTTTCTAGTTTTGAGAATGATTTAGGAATTTCTCGGTTAATACTTAAAGATAAGTTATGTCTTCTGTTAAGATAGAGAAAATGTACACATAGCGGTCCACTTAACATTATTGATTAGAACATTGTTTTTCTTTTACTTTTTGCTGATATATGATAAGTAGATACATGTTGAAAGTACAGCGATGATTTAAGACTTTGGAATGAGAAAGAGTAAAACCTGTTTTCAGGTCTCAGATCTGGTGGCAAAGTCACATCTCATATTCACTTGGGGAGAAGCCACCACCTGAAACAAGGATTTGAGTACAAGTTGATTATTTGAGAGGTGACAAGACCACTGGCAAGTGATTTAAGAAGTGGGTCAAAGAAGGGAATGAAGCACTAATTCAGTAAAAATAAGTCCTTGTGGTAATTGCTATTTATTTATTCATCCCTTTTAAATTGGGATATTATATACATGCTATGAAAATGATAGAAGTTAAATATACAATTTGATGATTTTTTTAAAAAAAATTTTGAGCCAGGCCCAGTGCTGCAGGCCTTTATTTTCTATTTATTTATTTATTTACTTTCTACAGGTGTGCTGTGTGCCCCCACACCCAGCCGGTCCTGGGGAATTGAACCTAGCGTGCTGCATTTGCCAGGCAAGTGCTCTTAACTGCTGAGCTGCATCTCCAGTCCCTGGTGAGTTTTTACAAATGCAAACATCTATGTAACTTATATTTCTATTAAGATATGGGATGTTTCTGTTAACCTGAAAAAAGATACTTTCTAGTCAATTCTACCATTTTCTGGGAATCTTTTTTTGTGACTTCCACTTTTATAGATGGTTTCACTGTTGTATAACTTTCTGTAAAATCCTATAGGTTATATCTTTTTGTGTCCAAATTTCACTAACCCTGTCAAAGAAACTCACAACGGTTTTACACATATAAGTAGTCACTTTCTATAGCTGACTAGTATTCCATTATACAAACATATTGTCATGTGTTTAATCACTGTCTTGGTGATACATATTTAACTCATTTTCTGGAGACTATAGATAGAATTGCTGCAAATATTCTTGTACCATTTTTGGGGGAGGTGGGGGAGGGGTATTTGTCTTTGTTTCCCTTGGGCAATGTTATGATTTGAATGTGTACCCCCCAAATTAAGGTACTGCCAATGTAATAGTATTAAGAGGTCATTAGGCCATGAAGGCTTCATCCTTATGAATGAGATTAAGTCTCCTATAAAAAAGAATCCATGCAGCATTCAACTAGTGTTTGTCTTTCCACTTTCTGCCTTGCGAGGTCACAGTGTTTTTCAAGAACTGGTCTGAGCCTTGATCTTGGACTTCTAGCCTCAAAATCTTTGAGAATTAAATTTTTTTATGAATTACATCACACACACACACACACACACTTCATATCTTTATGGATTTATGTGTTGATTGTTAGGGAAGCTGTTAGGATAGACAGGTGAGATTAGGGAAGTGGGTCCTCGGAGGACTAAAACAAGAGATCAAACTACAGCCCTAGTGAAACTAGCCATAGGCTAAGGCAGTAACTAGTAGTTGGGACTTTTTTCCTATCTACTTCCTGGTTCTTCCTCTCTCAAAGATATTTCAAGGGTTTATTTTCATGGGATTCACATTGGACATACCCCAACAGAACAAAGGAGGGAGGAGAAACTGGGTCCCATGGGCGCTGTCCCGTGGCACTGCTAAATGAGTGGCAGCATGTGATCAGCTGTCCTCCATTCAATCAGATCTTCCATTCTTGTGGACACATGGAGGGATCCAATCACTGACTTGAGTCACTGGCACGATTTGGGGGCCACCTGGGAAGAGGTGATGTCAGGAGATAAAAGAAGGCCTATCCCTTTGGACAGTTTATTCCCAGCTCTGAATCTCCTCTTTGCTGTACTGCAAGGAGATTTTTCCCCCCGTGCCATCATCTTCTGTAGCAAATCTTAATTTCTTCTTCTTTGCCTGTGGTCCTCCCTCCCCCTACAAACAGAATGAGAGTTGGAACCAGAGAAGACACCCTCAAAGGGACAACTGCTACTACCCTCGATGTAACATAGGCTGTTTTCATATCTTGGCTATAGTGAACAACGCTGTAAAGAACAGAAATCTTTCAGTATCAGGATAATGCTGGCCTTGGAACAAGGTTGGAAGTAGTCCCTTCTATGCAGTGTTTTTAGAAGAGCTGGAAAAGGATGGCCATCAGGTTCTGGACTTCTCTTTGCTGGGAGGTTTTTGTCTACTGGTTCAATCTCCTAACTCAGTATGGGTCTGTCCAAATTTTCTATTTTTCATGATTTAGTCTTGTAGCTTATATTTTTTTCTGGGCAATTTATCTATTTCTTTTAGGATATATAGTTTTCTGATACATAATATTTTGCCATAGTCTCTTAGGATTTGTGGTATTCCTGTTGTGTCAATTGTAATGTCTTTTATTTATGACTTTCCCTACTTGTGCCTTTTCTTTTTCTTATCCCAGCTAAAGGCTTTCCTATTTGTTGATCTACTCTTTGGTTTTGTTATCCATTCTTTGTTTTTCTAAGAAATCCCCATTTCATTTATTTCAGCTCTGATTTTTTTTTTATTATTTCCTTTCTCTTGCTAACTTTGGGCCAGAGTTGGTTCTTTTTCCTTGAATTCTTGAGGTGTAAAGTCAAGTCGTTTATCTGAGATCTCATTTCTCACAAATCAGAAAACTTGTCAGAGAGGTAATAGCTCAACAGCAGTGCTAAGGTCTTTCTGAAGAGTTCTCTATGGAAAATAACTTAACCTGGGTATCATGTATTTCTATAAAATGCTCCCCTGGAACATGAACCCATCAAAATTGATTAACAATGATGATATAGCACCAAATAATCTGTTTGGAAAAGAGCTTGGGTATTTCTGTGTTAAACAATTCCAATATTCTGGGAAGTCAATACTTAAGGGTCTATTAGTGTCTGTCAACTAGAATGGCAATAACTTCAGAAATAACAAAAAAGTAGAAATATTAGCAGCTGTGTGTGGTGACACCTGCCTTTAATTCTATAGCTCTAGGAGGCTGAGACAGGAGGATTGCAGGTTTGAGTTTAGCCTGGACAACTTGGAAACTTAGGGAGACTCTCTCTCTCTCTCTCAAAAAAAAAAAAAAAAAAAAAAAAACAGCCGACCAACCAACCAAACAACCAAAAAACTCCTGAGGATGTAGCTCAGTACAAAGGCCATCAATTCAATCTCAAGTAACACACACACACACACACACACACACACACACACACACACACACACACATGTCAGAAATGTACATAGTATGAGGCTTCCGTGTACATCCATGAACTGGCTGCTTTGGAATAACTAGCAGTCTGTGTTAAAATATGTATATTCCTTGGTCCCCCTTGAGCCTCCTGTACAAGATTTTTTGTCAGGTTGGGCTCTGGGAATCAGCATTTTACGTCAGCATCCTTGATGCTTCTGATGCAGTTCGGTTCAGACACTAGCAGCATAGAAGGAACATTGGGAGGGGTATCAAGTGACCCAAAATGAGCCCAGTTCATTTACAACTCAGCTCTTGCATCTTGTGTTCAGTGGCCCCATCTATGCAACACGGGTGCCACACCAGTTGACAGCTGAAGTACCTCCTGGGTTTAAAGTATCCAAATCCCAACTGTGTGAAGAGTCTTCAAGTGGGCCAACTAAAGATGGGTTGACATGCGTGGTGCCAGCCACTTTACACATGCTTTGCCACATGACATATCTGACAGTCACGTTGAGGCAAGAGAACTGGAATCAGAAACTACAGCTCTGGCTTGAAAGGAATCACTGAAGGCCCTGAAAGAACAGCCCTTGGCTGGGAGTTGCCGAGCAGCAGCTGCTTGGGTCTATGAGCTTCGTGCAGCTGTTTGTGATATGTCAAGTGAATTTCTGTTTTTATGTGTTAATGTACTCTGAACTATTTTACAGTGTGTTTGACATTTTACAGTAGAGTAAAGTGTGTACATGCTTAATTAAAACAGATGTGCATTTGATAAAGTAGTTACTGGAATACTGAAGAAAAATGGCTAATTATATATATGGCACAAACACCTAAACATACGCTATAAAAATATACTTAAAAATGCTGGAAAGCAGGTATAATTGGTTGAGTTCTCTTTCTGGGTCCAGATTTCGTCATTTCTTAGATTTTCTTGGGCTTGGAATTCACGCAAATTACAACTTTCTACTTAATCCCCCGACTCTCCTATGTCATCCTTTCCTCTCCTGGAATGAAGATGAGAAGGTTCTCTCTTCACTGAGAAAAGGTGGCGCTCATACAATCACAACACAAGGCTCAGAGAGATTAATAACTTGCCTAAGATCTCACAGCTGGGAAATGAAAGACTTGAAGCGAGGTTGGACTGCAGAGCCCATTCTCTCTAGCCTCTATTTCATGCTGCTTTTGTGAGAATATCTTTCTGTCCACCCACTTCTGAGCTTTTTATTGGGGAACACTGTTGCCTTGGGGTATCCATCTCACAAATCTCTGTCATGACTTCATGTACTTCAGATAATCTAAGACTAGATTCTTCCACAGAAAGTCTGAACCCTATTTCTTGAATGAGTAGAAAGTCTGCTCTGGACTCCACTAGCCATGGGGTTGCTGGCGCGTGTGGGCCAAGCTCCAATAGGCTGACTGCTGGGTGAAAGCGTAACTTTAGGTTCCCGAAGGCTGAATTGGATGCCTGTGACTGCTAGTGGAGGCAGGACAAAAAGTGTCTTGTTGGCAAGAAATGTAGGAAATATGAATAGGCTTTTTGCATACTAATGAAATGATTATTTTCTCAAGTTTCATCAAGTGGACTTAGACTTCCTATAAATGATCTGTCTTTATTGGTGTACAGAGAAGACTGAAACAATTAGTCAATCAGACTCTACTCATGGGAAGGCAGCTACAATCAAGCCATTTTCTGGCACATTGGAGAAATAGGTTATACTGGTTCTGTACGACCATATATGATTTTACGGGGATCCTGAAAATAATTTACATAATGATGGTTCAGAAAGTGCCTAGGGTCACAATATGAGTCTCAAATGTCCTAAGTAGAATGGATGGTCAAAAGCATTAGGTCATTGGATCATGGGCTATGTGACCTCTAGCTAATGGCTTAAATATGTTTCAGTTTCATATGTAACATAGTAAGAGTAGCCACCTCATAGGATTGTTTGAGGTTTAAAAGAGATAGTCTGTGAAAGATGTTCAGCATAGCGCTTCCTAACAAAAAGTACAAACAAGTGTTACCTCACTGTTACGATTTGTTTGACAATCTAAATCCACGAAGGAATGACAGTATATGAAGAGAATTTTAGAACACCACATTAAACTCTTAGGTAAGTCACATTTACCATGTAGCCTTCATCCTTGACCATAAAATAATTGAATTATAAGACACTTATGATAACTCTGGCTCTCAGAATCTGTGACAGTTGGCCACCCATTCCCTATTTTTTGTCAATCTCACTGAAATTTTAGCTTACGGGAGCCATGTGTCCTTAGACTGCGCCCTAGTGGGAGAGAAAAACCCATAATTGAGGCGACAGTGAGTGCTGTGAATACAGGCAAGAGAGCATTTGCATGGAAATGTCTTCTTCTGAGCTATTATTTTTTTTCCTTTCCTTCCAATGATTTCCACTTGATAGTCCTACTTGGCAGTCAAGGAGTGTGGAAGTAGGGGGACCCCGGAACTCTTCTTCCTAGAGCTCTTGTGATGAGGAAATTCTGGCTAAAAGAGATGGCTGAGCTCTGTGAGCTCTGGGTTTGGAGAAATTTACTGGTTCACATGGCTCCATCAGTAAGTGTTTATTGGCAGCATCTTAGTGTAAGAGCTGTTCCCAAAGTGGTACAGTCACATCCTTAGCTAAGGGTGGGGAAGCGAGAGGGGGAGAAGGCAGGCATGGGCATGTGTTGGCTGGAGAATCCTAGGGCACTGGCTTACAATTTCGGTGCCTAGGCTGTCACCAACCTTGGGCTCAGCATTGTAGCTCTTTAGAGTTGTGTGAGCTTCACTGCCAGGAAATGTGTGTATGTGTGTGTTGGGGGGCAGAGGGCATGGTGTGGCATGCGGCTGTTCTTTATTTCATCCCATTCCCATAGGTGGATTTACTATTAAAGAGAATAATCATATATATGTGTAACCATGTATAAAAGGAACATGTGTGTGTGTGTGTGTGTGTGTGTGTGTGTGTGTGTGTGTGTGTGTAACTACAGAGGTAGGGAGTAAATAATTATTGTGTGTGGTAATTTTTTTAAAAAGACAAAATCAAAACCTCTGCTTATTAAGATGGTGCTGTGAGCTGTAGGAATTCTGTTTTCAGATTCCCTCATTCACTCTGGAACTCATTGCGCTGTGAATTTGGTTTCAAGCAGTTCAAACTAATGGTCATGACAGGGTCCATCTGTGGAAGTGGATTAAGCTTTCTTTCTTCCTGTAATGGCAGAGGTGAAGGGCGTGAGGGTTGGCTCATGTGTTGTGAGGGAAATGGGGTCTTGGCAGAGACTGGAGATGGCTGCAGGAGCAAGTATTTGGGAGGTGAAAGATCCTGGGACTGGATGCAGAGATGGACTGTGGTGAAGAACTTCCTTCACAAAATACGGTGTGCGAGGGAGGGCAAATCTTAATTGTGCTGATCAATCTTTCTGAGTTTTTCTCTTTAGTAAATGACTCTGATTTCCACAGAAGGACTGACTGATCAATGTCAAGCAAAATGTCTTTGAGAACTCCATCCTAGGGGAAGTAATTAACACATAAGTGAGTGAAACATATGTTCTCCTATGCTACTCAGTCTCTGTTCTTTTAGCTAAACTCAGGCATTTAAACTTATACTTGGATTTAAAGCAGAATGTCTTGCGCTGGAAAAATACGCTTGTCAAAAAATGCCAAACATTGAATATCTGTGAAGATGGAATATTCCCCTCATCATGAAGATGGAAATTAAAGTCTGGGTTGCGGGATTTAGTTACCATTACCACAGCTTGTAAATGAGGATGAAGCCCATCGGCGTCTGAAGGAATGATGTTTCACCATGGTGATACTCTGTACCTACAAAATCAAAATGTAAGCTGGCCAGCTAGATTTATAATCCCTGAACAGATACAAATACAAATTAAGGTTACAGGAGGGTGATGTAAATTCATAGATATCACAGACATTTAGGTGGTAAATGGATATTTTTGCTTCTTACCTTTTTATTCTTTTGCTGTTCTCTAATGATGTAAAATTAAGTTATTATGTAAATTACTTCTGAAGATACTTTTTTGTTTTTGAAAAAAATCTAATTTATTGAGCTTGAATCTCTAATTTAAAGATTGGAGAATAGACATCTGTGTATGCAGTTGGAGTGAAAATGGAAAATTAGGAAGAGACACTCTCAGAGTCTATGTCAGTTTATAGTAGATAATTTGGAAGGGTTACAGAGAGAAGTTCCCCAGGACTTTTTTTTTAAAGGATTGTTAGTGATGGAGAGGATAATTGTGTAGATTGATTTTATTCTTTTCCTAAGTAAAGAGGTGACATTTTTTGATGTCATGAATATGAGTAATTTACTGTACTTTAAGTAGATGGAAAGCTACATCTCCTATGAAAAAAACTCTTGACACATGATTAGAAGTTGAACACATTTTCTACAAAACAAAAATGTTCTCTCTCATAAAAAAATTCCTGGTGGGTGTTTTGAATCCCACCTAAAAATAATAAGATGAAGAGAAAATTGAATACTGTAAGAGACTAACGACATGTGTGGTGCAGTTTAACATTTGGTTCTTTTGAGAGGCAAATTTAGTGTTCTGAAGCCTTCAGATCTCACACGGCCATCTGATAGCTTGGGAGATGCTGTGTGGGGGTGTCTGTGTAAGACTGTTAGAGAAGAAACTGCTTTTTTGTTTCCAGATCTATTTGTGAGATGAGAGTTTTTCTTTTTTTTTCCTTTTTAAAAAATCTTTTTTTTTTTATTGCTTCCCTAAGGAAGAAAAGACAGATAGTTCATCTGGTTTTTAACTTTCGATTAAAATAAAATATTTTATTGTGAAATATTTTTCTAGGACATGGATTTATTTATTTATTTATTTTAGCTGTAGTCTTGTCTCACCAGGCTCTGAATAGCCTGGGTTTGTAACGCCCACATTCAGAGATGAAATGTTCGCTTAATAACTTACTACACAAAAAGTAGTAGCAAGAGCTAATATGACAGGCATGTGAAGCAGTACTCAATGAAATGAATCCCTAGGGAAATACAAATTAAAACTGCATGAGATACCACTGTATACCCACCAGAATGGATTCAAATAAAAAGATTGACCATATCAAATACTGATGAGGGTGTGAAACAATCAGAATTGACATATACTGCTGATGAGAATACAAAATATTGCAGCCAATTTGGAAAAATGTAGGCAGTGTCTTTTAAAGTCAAACGTGTACTTACCTTGTGACCCAGTAATTTCACTGAGATATTGCCCAAGAGAACACGAAACTTTTGTTCATTCAAGACTTATATTTGCATATCCAGAGCTGTTTTATTTCTGCCATTCAAAATTGAAAAATAACCCAAGTGCCTATCAGCTGTGATATATCTAGATAATGGAATGTGATTCAAAAACAAAAATGGGAAAACTATTGATTCATACAACGTGGAGAAATTTCTCATGTGTGTAGTGAAAAATGTCAGATTCAAAGAGATATGTATTCTCTGATTCCATTTATTTGGCTAAACAAATAGTGGTAGTGGTTTCCTGGGGGCAGGGAGCAGAATATGGAGTTGACCGTAGAAAAATAGGACAAACTTTGTAGGGTGGTGGTGATTTTCTCTATCTTGGTTGTGGAAGGGGTAACATGATTGTGAACATTTGCTAAAATGCATCTAATTGTACTCTTAAGATTGGCAAATTTTATCTTATGTAAAATTGTACCTGAATAAAATGCTTGAACAAAATCAATTAGTCACTCAACATGTATTTCCAAAGAAGTTAAATCTGTCACCTTTGGTGCAGTGGGATGAATGTTGGGATTTCTGCCATAAAGAAGGAGCTGAGGCCTATCATAGTTTGGATCTTAAATGACCTTTAAAGGTCCATATTCTAAAGGCTTGGTCACCAGGTGATGAAGCTACAAAGAGGTAGTGGAACCCTTTGGAGGTGGAGGTGGAAGAAAGTTAGGTCATTGGAAGTGTACTTTTGAAGTGGGAATATTTGGGTCCTGGATGTCTTCTTTCTTTCTTTTTTTCTCCTATGTTCCAAGACGTGAGAAACTTTGATCCTCCACACTCTCTGCCATGATATTCTGCCTCATTTACCACAATCCCCAAAGTAAAGGGGCCAACTAACCAGACTGAAACTGTGAGCCAAAACAAGCATTTTCTACTTTTAAATTGCTTATATTTGGTGTTTTTTTCACAACAACAGAAAGCTGACTAACACAGAGTCTTACAGAGGGAAAAAGACTTTCCTTCATGTTTCAATGGACAACAAGAATACAAAATTTCATCTATTCAAAAATTCATATATCCAAAATATGTATTGAGACATTACTAAAGCCAACTACTAATCTACCCAGGAAGAGATCAAAGAAGATATAATTAGGACTCAGTAAATATTGAATTGAATTAAAAATTTAGGTATCTCATAAAAATGACATGTAAGAATTTCCAAAGTGGATCTTTCTTGAATTTACTGCTACGTTGGGTTTAATCACTGGGTTTGGGGTGTTTGTGATCCTGAGAAAACGTTAGTATGTACTGAGCTCTGAGCTTAGCTTTCTTCATGAGCTGGAGCAATGCAGTGTCCCCCTGGGCACATTTCTGTCTTTGGCTTTTGAACCCTATTGGCCAGAGACCTATTCTTGATTAGTGAGAGGATGAAGTAGAGGTATTTTCACTGTGAATATATTCTTGGAACTTTTTGGTTGGTTTTCAATGTGATTATATAAGCCCCATGAAAATGCCATCTGCCATCTTTGGCACTTACAACAAAATATTTGAGCTATTTTATTCATTTTGCTTGAAAAACAGATTTTGAGATCTCAGATTTCCCCCTTCTTGAGAACACAGTTCTGTAGAGAGTGTGTATGAGTTCTTTCATGCATGACTTTGATTTCTATTTTTAACCATGGCTTGGGCTATACATTTGGCTTAATTTTTTGAAGTTTTCGTTTGCCACTTTGAAACCTAAATTTAAAAATCAAGTTTAAAGTTTTCCTGCATTTTAATTTTTATATAGATTTTTATTGTTTTTTCAAGAGCAGTTTTTACTTTTAGAATGATACAATAATAATTTATTTCCAGGATTGAATGACCAAACTCTTAAATAGAAAAAAAAAAAAAAGAATTATTGCGGTTTGGTTCTGGAGTGTCCCCCAAAAGCCTCATTTATTTGGATGTTATGGATAATCTATAGATCCATGAACTGTTAGGAGATGGGGGCCTGGTTTGGAGGGGTGGATTATGGGTGTTTGGTGGAAGATGGGCACATGGTAGATTGTAGATTACAAGCGTGTGGTAGATTAGAAGTCTAAACCTGGAAGGAGCAGAACACTGGAAGACAGAACCTAGGAGGGTATATGCCACTCTCTCCCTTCCTTTTGGGACCAGGCTTCCTGCTTGTAATGCAGTGAGGAGCTGCCTCCACTTCTGCCTCTGCCATGTGCTTCCACCATTGCTGACTGTGACCTTCTGAAACCACGAGCTAAAATAAACTTTTCCTTCTCTAGTTTGTACATGTCTGGCATTTTTTTTCACATCAGTGAAAAAGTAATGAAGACAAGGGTCAAACCTATCATTTATCTAGGTAAAGAGAAGGCTAGTTTTCTCCAGCATAGTTGGTCTCTAATTCGTATGTCTCAGTTTCAAAACAATTTATACATACAAGATATTGATCTGATTACTCAAGTAATTGCTGCTTGTCCTTATCCTACTTTCTTCCTCTAATCCTGTTGTCTGAATTACTTTCTTATTGTTGGGACACCATACCTGACATTCACAACTTAAGTGGGCAAAGGCTTTTCTAAACTCACAGTTTCAGAAGGTCTCGTTCCATTTGTGGGTGGCCTGCAATGGTAGAAAGACATGGTAGATGACTTACCCAAAGATAAGTTGCTTATGGCATAATAAGACAGGAAGGAGAGAGAGAGAGAGAGAGAGAGAGAGAGAGAGAGAGAGAGAGAGAGAACCAACATATACCCTTTCAGGTCATGCCCTTCTGACTAAGCCCCACCTCTTAACAGCAAAGGAAATAAATGGACTAACTCCCACGATTGAGTCACCAGGTCACCTTCCAAATACATGAGGCTTTGGGGGTTATTCCAGATTCAAACCATAACACCTGAATTCTTCCAAAGAGAAGAACTACGAAGTGATAATAGATCTTGAATATTCTAGAGAACCTGGGGTTTCAGAAGTAGAGAAAAAAATAAGAAATTGTAATACATTAGGGAATGGAAGCCAGGAGAACCAACACGGATTCCTTAAATGGAAGCAGTGATTTTCCCTGCTGTACCTTCTCTAGGAGATTTCATTTCACTTTATTTCCTACTGATTGTAATTGTGGAAATCAGGATAACTATTAATTAACCAACTAGGGTTCTGCTTAAAATTTTTAAATAACATTGGGAGAGTTGAGAAGTTGCTAGAGTGAAATAGTTGAGTTAGCATCATTTTTACCTAATGCCTACGCTTTGCCAATGGGAGGTACTTTTTCCTTTTAATATTTTATTGTGAAAATTCTCACATATAAAGAGAAGTTGAAAGAATTACACAGTGAACATCTATGTATTTATATGTGATTTTCCTGTTGCTGCCCTAACAAATGACTACAAGTACAATAGCATGAAAGGATAGAAATATATTAACGTACAGTTATGGTGATCAAAGGTCTGAAATGAGTTATATAAGACTGAAATGAAGATTCTAGCAAGGTGTTGCTTCTGGAAGTTTTAGGGGAAAATATGTTTCTTGCCTCTTTTATTTTTGCTTCTATAGGATTAATACATTACCTGACTTACGTCCATGCCATTATGACCTCTGCTTTATTGGTCATATTATCTTTCTACCTCCTCTGGCCTTCTTGCTTTCACTTTTAAGGTCCCAATGATAACCTTGAGCCCATCTAGATAATTTAAAATAATCTATTTTAAGAATCTTAATCACAACTATATAATCATTTTTTGTTATGCAAGGTATTATAGTCTCAGAATATGAAAGTGTGGGGCACAGATTACTGAGCACATTTAGAGATCATCACTTAATCTACCATAACTAACTACCTGTATTTTAAAATCTGTATTTTGATTCACTGCTGTTTATTTTGTCTTATTTCTCTACTGACATTATTTTTTATTCCTTCATTACAAGTCTTTAAGTCCTTTTTTGTTTTCATTTTTTTCCTTGAGCACAAATAGCAGCTAATTCTAACACATGGGTTATCTTGGGACCCGTCAATGTTGTCTTTTTTTTTTTTTTTGAGTACAGGTTACATTTTCCTGCATCATGATAAGATTAATAATTTTGGATTGGGTTCTGGCTACGTCTTTTAAGTAATATATTGTGGAGTCTCTGAATTTTGAGTATTGATATTGTTTAGTCCTATTAGTTGAACTTTTAATGTTCAAATTCTCTTTTCTTTGAGGCAGGCAACCCGTGAAATAGCTGAACCATTCTTACAGCCTCAGCTGAGCTCTTTGGTGTCCGTCCTGTATTGTATATACATATATAGTTCAGGGATGAGAAAGAGATTTGGGCAGAGTTTATGTAAAAATTTGGCATTCTCTTTCTTTGGCCTTCTCTTCCCTGGGGTTTTCACTCTATTTTACAGCTTCTATGGTCCCCACAAAGTCTGTAATTCATTCTTCAAGCTAGTAGACTGCCAATACTTTTTCTCAGTTTTAGCTGCCTGGCCTAGAACTGACTGGGTCCAGAGACAAAAATCTATAAAAGCACTTAGTGTTTTTCTGAATAATACTCCCTCCCTTTTCTCCAGGTTCTCATTGCTTCAGTTGCTTTCTGGGGCCTTAGGGGCAATTTTTATATATTTTTCACGAGTTTCTAGTCTTTATCTATGTCCTATGAGTTTCTTCTCTATTCCCATGGAGCTCTCATTTAAGCGGGTAAAGATGTTCCTAGCATTGGGAGGGGAGGGTGTGGGCCTGACTGTTAAATTGATGAAGTGTCACGAAAGCAGCTTAGAAAAACGAGCGGAGAAATGTCAAACATAGACGTTTATTATTTCAGAATTTTTTTCCAGGCCAATTCCTCTCCACCTTTACCTTGAACTCCTTCTGCACATTTCATTTTCCCTTCCTGCTTCACCTACCCCCATGTCATATCATCTCCTTCGTCTGAGGACCCAGAGTTTAGCAAGAACTAGAATCTATGCTACCGTCCAAGCACATTAAGGCCTAAACAGCCACTTGTATATTGCCGAGGAAACAACTCTACCTGTCCAATTTTGAGTTCTGAACATTGAGAAATCAGTCATCTTCTGCATGAAGGCTGCCCATTCTTTAATAGGAAATGTATCCTAACTTTTAGCACAGTGGCAGGACTTTATTCTGTATTTCCTCTCTTCTTTCACCACTAGCTCATGAGAGATTATTACTGTTATGGCCTATGGCTATAGAAGCTACAGTTGGCTGCTTACTGGTAGAAAAATTCTTTTTAGTTTTCTCTTTAAAGGAATGTTCTGTTTTCAAGTTCCACACCTCTATCTACTTCCTGCCTGTGCTTCCAAAACTTACACCAATTTCAGCTCACTTAGGTTCTTCTTGAATTACGAGCATAGTGTCCAGAGCAACTTGAGTCCAGAACAGTTCATGCTGTTATTTTAGTCAAAAAGATCACCGTGGCCTCTCAGCAGACAGTCGGGTAATCTGCCACAGGGACAGAAATTGATTTCAGATAGGCCATTCAGATAGAATGGAGAAATGTGGTCGTAAGTACTAGTAGGTTTAGACACTCTTCTAGGAAGGAATAATTCAAAATTTTGCAACTGAAAATAGAGAAGGAAGAAACTTAAACCTTTTTAAAAATCATCATTGTTGTTATTTATTTTAGAAGGCAGACTTCAAAAGCTTTAGTATTTCTTCAGCGATCACTTACTTTCTGTTTTATTTACACATATATCCTTTGGAATATGAATTGGGAAAAGATTCAATACATTGTGAGAAAAACAGCTCTGCACAACACCTACCTCACAAAATAGCTACATTTAGAATTTAGTGTTCACAGTACTATAGGGTTGTTTTACAAAAAGGTTCTCTGACGTGTTCCCTAAAAATACCAAATTCCCCGAGTGCCTTTAAAGTGAGAATCACATTACAAAAATCCTATTTAACAGAACATTTTGGGAACATAGAAGGTATGATTGTAAAAGATTACGGCTGATTTAAAAAAAAAACTCCAGAACTTATAAATTCAAAGGAGTGGTGCTCCTTCAAAGTAATCACTGCGTGGGTCTTCACACTTACCTCATCTGGAATGAGGATGACAGTGTTTCCCTCTCCGTGTGGCTGGAGGCTCAGATGAGATACCTAAGAAAACTGCCTGGGTGCAATAAGTGCTCAATAAATAGTAGCTGTGTCTTTAATTCCAAGGAGGCTGCAATTACTTGAATCATTCATCATTAGAACTTCAATCTGAAAGCTGTTCTCCGAGCCTCAGTGGTGATTTATCTTTGGTCTCTGGGGTGAACTTGAAGTGGACCATGAAGAGTTAAGGAATGTGTGTGTGTGTGTGTGTGTGTGTGTGTGTGTGTGTGTGTGTGTGTGTATGTGGCACATGTTGTGGATTTAAGTGTGTTGTGATTTGTTTACTTGTTTTTATGAGCCCTTTAAGTTACTGAACTCATATGATTACAGTTTGTGTGTGTGTGTGTGTTTGTGTGTGTGTATGTGGCACATGTTGTGGATTTAAGTGTGTTGTGATTTGTTTACTTGTTTTTATGAGCCCTTTAAGTTACTGAACTCATATGATTACAGTTTGTGTGTGTGTGTGTGTATCTCTGTTTGTATATATGTACTATGGCTTGTTTGTGGTTCTTTTCCACCAAAATTCATGCTGAGACCCAATTTCTCAGTGGCTGGTAATGCTGAAAGGTGAGACTTACCGGAAATTGTTTGGATTATGTGGTCTGAGGCCTTATGAATGAATTAATTCCTTGCTCCAGTGAGTTCTTGTCCTGTCAGGACTAGACTAGTTATCCCAGCTAAGTTCTGTAAAGCAAGGTCACCTCTCATGTTTGCTGTCTCTTGCATAGGCCTGTTTGCCCTACGGCCTTCTGATTTCTTCTGAGTTGAAGCATTTCCAGGCTGTCACTGGACTTGTGCTTTTACACTTTTTAGTTTCCAATGAATCGAAAATCTTGTTTATTTTATAAATTACTCTCTCTCTCGACTATCCTGTTATAGCAACAGAAAACAGATGAAGATAGTACGTACATTTGCATACACATATATGCAGAAATATGAGAAATATGTATGTATGTATATATGCATGGGAAATGGTAGCAACTGTCATTCTACTTTCTGTCTCTGTGAATTTGACTACTACTCTAGATCATGGGTGTCCAACGTTTTAGTTGTCTGGCTATATTGAGTGAAGAGGAATTGTCTTGAGCTGTGCATAAAATATCTGATATAGTTTACTCAGTTGAGTTAAAACTGTCATAAATAAACCTCAAAGCATTTCAAGAAAGTTTACAAATTTATATTGGCCACATTCAAAGCTGTCCTGGGGTGCATAAAGTCCATGGGTTGGATAAGCTGGCTCTATATAGTTTGTGGAAGTGGAACCATACAATATTGACCATTTTGTGATTGGTTTCTTTCAGTTAGTGTAATGCCTTTAATGCTCATTCACACTGTACCATGTGTTAGAATTTTCTCCTTTTTAAAGGTTGAATACTATTCTCAAGTATGTATAGACCGTATATCCCACATCTTGTGTATCCACTCATCTACTGATGGATACTAGGGTCATTTTACCTATATGCTGCTAAGACCGTGAGTGTACAGTTATCTGTTCAAGCAGCCTGTCTTCAGTTCCCTTCGCTCTTGTCTTTGTCACGTTTTAGTTGCTAGAACAAAATCCTAACCATCCACAATTTGAAAGCGAGGCTTATTTTGGTTCATGGTTTTTTAGAGGATTTAATGTATAGTTGACTGGCTTCAAGACAAATGGCACATGGAGGGAATTCTGGTGGAGAATAGCTGCTCCTTCCATGGCCCCGAGGAAGAATAGAGTGAAGGAACAGCTGGGGAAAGAATAACCCTTCCCTGGCCATGCTCAGAGTGACCTGTCCCTTCCTACCAGGCCCACCTCTTTGGGAGGACATCTTAAACCTAAGCTGTAACATTTTGCTTTTGGCCCAAAAAAGCACCTGTTCATCTAATGCAAAATGCACTGAGTTTGTTTCTAAGAGTCACTAAGTCTTAACAGTTTTATGGTTGCTGAAAAATCCAAGCCCAAAGTCTCCTCTGACATGCAAAGGCAGACTCTTAATTGTGGGCACCTTTAAAAACAAAAAAGAAAGTTAAATAGTTTCAACATTAAATAGTACTACGTGAACATGCCTATTCCAAAAAGATGGAACAGAAGGACAGAAAGAAATCAGACCAAAGCAAGACAAAACCCAGCTCGGCAAATAATTCTGTACCTACAGGTCCAGCACCTGCACGAGGAAAGCTGTGACAGGGCAAGCTGTGGTGTCATATTAACTCCAAAAGGTGTGAGAATCCCTCCCCTTATGACATTGTCCATTGTATCCCACGTGGCTTGAGCTGGTTTGATCACAGCAGATGATCCAATCCTGGCATCTTCAACTTTCTAGATTCTTCATTGCATTTTTGGCCTCATTTTCACTTCAGGAACTGTTCTTTTATGAACACATTGTCTGGCCCGTCAAGCCTTTTTAAGAAATATGGGTAAAAAATCTCCGTGACCCCATAATTGTTGCATTCTGCATGTCTGTAAAGCCGGCACCACATAGTTGACACCAAAGTCTGCTGACCCTGTGGACAGTAGACAGGCACCCTTGGAACATGGTTGTAGGGGTCTCTAAGTGCCTGGTTAAATGAGTCTTGAGAAAACAATACCCTAGTTAGCCCTTCTGGAGCAGGTGTCCCAGGAAGGGACTCTCTTCTCAAATGAAAGCTTTTTTTCCCCCAAAGTGTAACACTCATGGCTTCTTGTCCAATTGTCGATAAAGTTCTCCTTCCCATCTGAAACCTTTGAGTCTGGCCTTTACAATCTGTGTTCCTATGAGAATTCTGGTCTTCTGAGCTTTGACTAGAATCTCCAATCAACCTTGGCTTCCAGAATTCTAAGGCTTCTCTACCTTGCATGTCCACACCTTTCTAAACTCCTCCCACAAACCAATTCCAAGTACTACATGATCAGGTGCAGTCAGTCATAGCAATAATTCCATTTTTCTGTACCAAAAAATCTGATCTGTCTTAGTCACTTTCCTACTGTGAGGACACAATACCCTATGCCTACAACTTCAAAGAGAAGAGGTATATTTTCTTTATTTATTTATGGAGACAGGATCTCACTCTGTAGCCCAGGCTGGTCCTGAACTCACTATGTAGGCCAGGCTGGCCTTGGACTCACAGAAATCATCCTGCCTCAGGCTTTCGAGTGCTGGGATTACAGGTGTGTGCCGCTGTGCCCAGCTTTATGTGAAACCGGGGAATTGAACTCAGAGCCTTGTGCTTTTTAGGCCAGCACTTTAAAAGCCATGCCATTCCTCCAGTTCAGAAGAGGTATATTTTAGCTCACAGTTTCAGAGAACTCAGTCCATGCATGACTGGACATCTCCAATACAAAAAAAAACCCCAAAACCAAAAACCAAAAACCAGCAATGGTCGAAGTTCATAACAGATGAGCCTTTGGTGGAGGACAGCTGTTTGCCACATGACAACCAGGAGGCAGAGAGAGAAGAGAGCAGTTGATAGAGTCTTCCAGGCCACATCCTAAATGACCCATCACTCTAATCAGACTCTGCTTGTTAATAGCACATAAAATCATCAATGAATTAATTCCTTGCTGAGCAAAGGGTTCCCTTGATTCAATCCCCTCACAAACACATGAGACCTTTCCAACTTAAACCATTTCACACATACATCTGGGAGTCGAACTTGCTGGAAAATGTTGTAATTCTGTGCTAAGTAACCATGACACCAAACCTTCAAATTTTCTTTACATTTTTTTTGTTTACATATCACATTCTTTCCCCCTTCCCTCTCCTTCAACAAAACAACACGCTAATTCCGCTAGACTAGTTGTGCAATCTGAAGACCTATTGGTGAATGATTTATAAATTGACAGATTACTTTTCTCTGGGCCTCAATTTCCTCATCTGCAAAATGAGGCAAGTGGACTGAATCTTCTTTGTTCCAGCAGCACTTCATGGTGTTGGAGTCAGTGTGACTCAGCTTGCTTTTGATCTTATTCTTGCTTTTGGAGCTGAGGTAGGACAGAAGACACAAATATAGGCAGAATACAGGGACAGCTATAATTTTAAAATCATGCTTCTAGGAAAACTGCAACTGGAGGACAAAATCAAAGTTCTCACGGTTATCAACATTTTACTCTGCAGCTTTCTGTCTAGACTTGCTCATGCTCCCTAGTCTTACTCTTTTCTTCCAGGCTCATGACACTCATATTCCTTAATATACTATAAAACCGTATGTTAAATGTGTTGATAAGGCAGCAACCTGACCTTAACAAAAAGAAACAAATTCAAAGCATTCGAAGAATTATTTTAGGGAAAATTGGTCTTAGATCACCCACCTTCAAGAACATGCATGTATCCCCAACCCCAGACCTTAGGATGTTTCATCCTATGAGTGCCCACAGTTCCCTTCTGAGCGCCTGCTTCTTTGTATCCGCTCTCCTTGTACCTTTCACTGACCTGTTCTATATTCCCTTTGTGACAGAAGTCAGTGAATTTACAAACCTACTCTGTGAAGGAGACGAGTTGAGGTCTCTCATCTCCTCTTTGGAGGATCCTTCTGACCCCATTCAGTCACAGAGCTTGGCTTCCAGACTAGAGTTCAGCATTCTGGTTCTCGAAACACCAAAGCACACGTGATACCCCTGTTGTCTAGATAAGATAGAAAAATCAGATCAGACATATTGTTTGAGTCCAAGCTGACATAAATAGAGCCTAAATCAACCAAGATAAAACCTGTTTGTGCTAACCACAGAGAAGTATGTATGCCTTTTAAGGAAAGAATAATCTATTTCCCAGTCCCAACAAATTTCAACCACATTTGAACACAAAAGATCACATTTCCAAACTGTAGGTAAAAGACGGCTGTGGTAGTAACATGATCCTTTTATGTTTGTGACAATCTGTTAGCAGGAGCTCTTTGTTGGCTTTTTAAACGAAGATGAGGTCCAACCTTATGAAAAGTCTGTTTGCTTATTATTATTATTATTATTATTACTGTTATTATTTTTGTGATACTGAGGATTGGACCTGGGGCTTCACACATGCTAGACAAAACATTCTATTACTGAGCTACATTCCAATTCTGGTTAATCTCACAGAGTTAAGGCACATACAGAAGGTTGCTCCCAGAATCCTTTGGGTCTTCCTAACTCTGAGGCAATTTGTGTGTCCTGTTTCTGTACCTAACGGATTTCAGTTTATGCCTTAATACTATTTAAATAATTATACAGCTTCTTTATACTTCTTCTTTCTTTCCCTTTCTACATTTAGTTCGATTCTGATTTTTTTTTCCATAAAATTCTCACCGAAAGGAAACCACTTTTCATGTTTTCAAAAAATGCATCAGCTATTTATTTAGTCATGTCAGGAGTTCATGTCTTTCGTGATTCGTGCTGACCAATGTGTTTGGTTTAGGGAGGAGGAAATCCGACGGTGGTCAGCATGAGATGTGGGGTCAGGTCGGTCTAGTTCCACCTGCCAGCTCTGCTGTTTACTTGCTCCGACTTTGGCAATGGGGTCTTTGTTTGGCACTTATAAAAAGAGGGCTATAGCTAAGACTGGTGGCTCCTATCAACCATCCCAGTTACTCCGGAGCCTGAGATAGGACCCTGCCAAGTTTGAGCTCCACCAAGGCAATGTAGTGACTTAGTGAGACCCTGTCTCAAAGTAAAAATTAAAAGGGAATGTAGCTTAGTGCAAAGGTTCTGTGCTCGATCCCTAGTACGATAAAAACAAAACAAATAACAAAAATAGAAATATTGCTCAGTGGTAGAATGCTTGTGTGAGGCCCTGAGTTTAATTTCTACTACCAAAAAAGAGTGGGAGGGGGTTAATCTAGCATCTGAGAATGTAACAAAGAAAAAATTAATAATGTATGTATAATACCAGGGGAAGACATGGCTCAGAAGAGGTATTCAGTAAATGAAAGCCATTAGCAATCATTTTTTATCGCTCTCTAGACATTGAGAAGGAAAGATAGGGGTCTGGGAAAAGGTAGATTTGGGTTGATTTTGTTACTAATTATCTGTGGTCTTGGACAAGTGACAAAGTTACTGGGCATTAGCTTCTGTGTCATTTATTTAATAAGCACGTTTTAGTTGCCTGTCAGTGGTCAGGCCCCACCACAGAAGCTGAGCAAAATAAGACGAATGGGACATGCCCAGCTCTGAGAAGCTCACCAGCTTCGAAGACAGACATCCCAAGGTTATGCATAGGATTTAGAAGGGTTTGGGAGCATCAGGGACCAGCAGTGCCAAGGTACATTAACATTTGCCTCAAGTTACATTTTAGGTATGGGGCTCCGAGCTTTAGTGGTTTTGATTGCCTTATCTAATTGGCATCACTTTGTGTGTTCAGGGAGTGCTTTACCAACCCCTGCAGTGAGGCAGAGACTTCCCTCAGGAGCCCAGGGCAGAAAATAAGGTTTTATACAAACTGTCATATGTAAACTTCTTGTTGACTGGCTCTGATAGGAACACCACAGTAAGCCCTCATGCTTTGTTATTTACTTTGCAGCAACCTCACCACCAAAAGTGACCAGCAGGGTGTCTGTTTCATTTCAACTTCTAGTTGAAAGAAAATCATTCTTTGTTAATCAGATTGTAATTGTTTGAGGAAGATTCAAGGCAGAAATAGCCTTGAGGTCTAGCTCCCTTGTTTTTAAAATTTGAAAGGAAGGGGATTCTCTCATCTGAATTTCTCTATAGCCTGCAGGCACTGACATTCTAAGCAGCCTGCACACGAGAAAACAGATCATGCTTTAGAAAGGTCTTCTTCCCGTCCATTTCCCTCTGTACCATCGAAGGGAATGGCAAAATGGGAATCTTCATTTTTAATGCCTTAAAAATAACATCAAAGCATTAGTCTTTGCCATTTCCTTTCGTCTGGGGGGAACTGGCAATGTCTTCAAGGCTAAAAGAATGTGCTCTTATCTTGTTTTGCATTGCAAATGAGATTTACTCCTGGAAGACTTAGCGGAACAGGAGAGGCACCTCTACTATATGGTTTCCTGCTGCCCAAAGGGCTGTGGTGATTTCAGTAAGTCTAGAGTGACTGCTGGATAGAATGCATTGGTCCAGAAAACGGTGGTTCTAGCTTGCTGGCCACTTCTGAGACCCCCTTGAAACCACTGTGTTAAGCATACATGCTGGAGACAATGACCCAGGACTAGTTCAGACACATCCTCCGTGTGTTAGGCATGGGAGGTACAAGGAGAAAGAGGGAGAAGAGAGAGAGAGAGAGGGAGGGAGTAGACACACACACACACACACACACAGAGAGAGAGAGAGAGAGAGAGAGAGAGAGAGAGAGAGAGAGAGACAGAGAGAGACAGAGAGAGAGATTCTGTTTTCTGCAGCAGTGGTGGTAACATGAAACACACTTGTTTCTTGCGTTGTTTTTATGTTGTTTACCTCCCAAATGCTTCTCTACCCAGATGCTTCTAAATTCGTAACGCCAGTGCCTCCCCACCCCTTGTCTTAAGATCGTTCCCCTTCTAATCCCTGAAACACTGCTTCTTTTGAGGGGCTGAAAACGTTGGGAGGAGGAGCCAGCAGGGCCTCACAGTTCTTCAGAGAAGCTGGGCTGGGTTGGGGCCCAGGGGTCACCCTGTGGTTGGTTCAGTGAATCCCTCAGGCAGCTCCTGGTCTCCCGCCATCTTTGTATGTCTCCAGATCTTGCTTTCATATGACTTTCTTTAATATATTTTCCCCTTCAGAGTCCTAGTGACTGTTTTATCTACATATTAACCTAAGACAAATGTTGAAAAGGCACTGCTCTTGGAAACAGCTCCCCTGTTTCCTCCCAGCTCTGCCTCCGCTTCCTCTGCCTTATGTTACAGTCATTAGTCCCGCGTCCCATTCCCCCACTTGGCTGATTAGCTGCCTCCCAGCATTCCCTGTCCCTTCGCTTCCTGTGCTGTATATTGTGATTCTGTCTAAACACCTCCCTCCCTCCCCGATTCCCCCACCCCCATGCTAAGCATCTGGTGCAGGATAGCTGTGTCTCTCTGCCCTGTAATTTGGGCACCCCCGGTACCATTCACGTGCACCAAGTAGGCATTCAGAGAGCACTAGCTGCCTTGGGCTGCACATATGGTTCACATTTTCTAGGAATGTCTGTTTATTCTGATTATCTGCCAGCCAAGTGTACTCTTGGGTAGAGAAAGGGAAATGGACTAAAAGATGTGGTTCAAGAGGTAGTCAATAGCCTGCTCATAATTACTAGTGGGAATGGAATAAGCATAAACTTTCTTGCATAACTAATCAATATCTTAATATATCTCCATTAGTGAGGGTGTATTTTATGTTATTGATACTAAATATCCACCTATTGTGTCAGAAAGGTTTCAGGGTAATTGTTATTGATGGTTAAAACCTTGTCGGCTGCTAAATGTAGATTTTTAAAAAATGGATGATGATTGGCTGAGATTTATTTTTCCTGTATTGCTATAAGCCAGATTCTCCATTAAGCTATAAAATATTATGATACACTTGAAGCAATGTAATGTGATCCAAACATATAGTTATAACTCATTTCATTATTAGTCACATGTGCCAAGACATTAGCATAGCAGTTAACTAGTACTGGAATAAGTTTTGTGCTCAGGAATATTATTTTTAACAATGCAATTGCATTGGTCTCAGTTATAGTTTAATTATCTAATGGTTATAATCACATGCTTATGATAATTGGGCAATAGAATGACTGCTGACATGGGTTTTTGAGGCAGAATCTCTAAATTCAAAAATCCTATCTAAAGAGCAGATGATGTTGTTATCTGAAACATCATTAGGCAAGTTTTAGCTTGTTAGATGAGGCTCCAGTTCTCTTACTTGACCTCCGTGGTTGATGGTACCTGAGTTGTAGCTACTTAGACATATATTTCTGAGATCGTCCAAATAATCTGTGCAGTTTCCATGTTTCCCTGTACTGTCCCAAAGGTATAAATTCACATTACTGCTCTTCACAAACAAAAGTAATTTAGAAATCCTGTTCAGCGGATCTGCTGTCTGGTTTTTGTTGTTGTTTTGTTTGTTTGTTATCACTTCTCCAAATGGGCAGTTACTGCAGTAGATTGCGGGAATGGTTCCAAGTCTTCACTCTTCCCATGACCACAGCCTTTACAATGGGACTTTGAAGTTTCTCTCACACCACAGCTGAGGTATTTCCCTGTCTCTTAAATTTGAGTTGGCTGAGGAATTTGTCACATGACCTCCTTGATTCCTTGATCTTACCCATCTTGTGTTTAGATATGCTAAATTCTGTGTATTTCTAGATTGCTCTATATTCCTTTGTAATTAGACATTCACTGACTCTGTAGTATTATCTTAGATACTGATATATAAAAAGTGATTTATACAAAGTCCTAGAACTGGTAAATTTAATCTATAATGAGAGAAGTCAGATAGTGGTTGCCTCGGATAGGTATAGGATGTGGAAAATTACTGCAAAGGGACATGAGAAAACTTGCCAGTATAATGGTAATGGCACATTGAGCAAGTCAGCAAATTTGTCTGCAAAGGGCCAGGGAGAAAATATTTTAGGCTCTTCTCATCAGAAGGTTTGGGTGATAGCTGCTCAATTTTACCATGGCAGCACAAAAGCAATCATAGACAACATGCAAATAGATGAGCATTACTGTGTTACAGTAAAATTTTATTTGTAGACATGAAATTTAAAATTTATATATAGTTCACATGCAATAAATATCATGTAAATATTTTTCAACCATATAAAAATACAAAACTTGTATTTGTTTGCTGGTCGCATAAAAACAGGCATTGAGCCATGGTTTGCCAACTCCTGTCCTAAATCTCAACAGGGATGGTAATTACTTGGCCATATCCAATCTGTAAAACTCATCAAAGCATGCTCTAAATCTTTGGGTTTATTTTATACTTAATTTAAAGCATAATGTAAATTATATTTAAAAAAGTTGTAGTTTCCAGAATATAAAAATATGAATCTGTCAATCATTTGAAACACAGTTTTTCTGTGTAGAAATTTCTTTCCTGGGTTTAAATAAGGTAAAAATTGGGTGGCTACTATGTGGCTTCTCGTAGGCTGGCTTTTGCCTGCTTAGTCTAGAAAGTTAAAAAGATAAATTTGAATTCAACTAGCCTTTGCCAGGCAGGCCCCTCTAGTGCCAGAGACCCCTCATTCACTAGTATTTATTTAACCTTTTATGTCTACCTGTCGTTATTTGTATATTTCTGTTGTTTTTTTACATAAGCAATATTTTGAGTGTCTTAATTAGTATCAGTTATACATATTGTTAATCATTTTTGGCACCTTCTGAGGTTTGAGGTTTGACTGTGTCTCCTAAAACTTAATATGTTGAAAACTTAATCCCAAAATTCATATGATAATAATATTTGAAGGTGTGGCCTTTGGGAAACAATTAGGATTAGATAAAGTCTAAGAGTGGATTTCTAAGAAGAGGGAAGAAGAGCTAAGTTGGTGTAAGTACTTCGTCTCATCATACAACACCTGTGTTATGGTGAAGTGAAAATACTCATACTCATTGCCACTGCATTGAGGGGATTTTCCAGCTTCCAGAACTATAGGCCAAATAAACTACGCTTTATAAGTTACCTAGTCTCAGGTATTTTGTAATAGAACAGAAAATGGACTAAGGCAGCAACTTTAACTTCTTTGTGGAACAAAATTGGGAGTGCAGAGACTTTGTTTTTTCTGTCCCTCCCTCTTCCCTTAAAGCCTTGTGTGAGCTCTGCTGGGTGGATGACTCAGTGAGTAGTGAAGTGTCCTTCAGACAGTGCTCATGATCTCATTCACAAGGGAATTTTGATAAAGAATTGAGAAGGAATGAGTGCAAAACGAAGTGATAATAACAGCCACACCCTCCTAGGTATGGATGATAGAAAGTATAGACAAAAGCCTGTGATCTAGACCTGTGCTGTCCAAGGTGGTTCACGTGTGGCTATTTTACTTTAAATGAATTAGAATAAAGTAAAACTGAAGTCCTCAGTTGCATTAACCACTGTTAAGGGATCACTATCACATACAGTTAGTGGTTAGTGTAAGTAGTAGTACACATTGGACAGTACTGGTCTAGACACATACTGTTCTTCCTAAATAATAACAGAAAACAGAAAAATAGTACAATTAAGTGATTATAAACTTTTTGTTGTCAACATCAATTTTGATATATAGTAGGGATTGGCAAATTATGGCTTGTGAGCCAGCCTGATTTGTATATAAATTTTTGTGAGGACACACCACATTTGTTTAGCAGAGCTGAGCGGTTGCAACAGAGATCACGTGACCCCCAAGCCCTAATATTTACTATTGTCTTTGTGTCTTCACAGAACAAACTGGCTGACCCCTGCTAAGTAGCATAGGACTGATTTATTTTTATGGTGTTTATATCTGCTTTAAATCTTTGGTATAAACTATGTATATACCAAAAAGAAAAATTAAGGAAAATAATAATCTTATTTTTCAACTTAGATCAATCACTGTTAACTCGTTGATATTTATCCTTTTGGCACTCATTTTCTTATGGTTGTATTCTTGGTGTTCTAAAATACATAATGTATAAAATCATATTTTTAAAAAATGAGATCACAGAGCATAAACTTTTGGAAAATTTTCACATCTTCATGGACTATTTTCTTTAATACAAAATATTTCATAATAACATTTCTAATGCTATACTTTATTGCCTTATATGATCAGAAATAATCACTTAACCAATAGCCGATGGCTAGATGCTAGGATTGTTGAGAATTATTGCTGAATATTATTCTCATTACTTTTTTTTCCCAAGTAGATGCCCTCATTCACATTCTATTATGTTAAATAAAATAAATCACGGAAAGACAAATACTGTTCTCTGTCCTAAGTAGATGCTAGAACATATTGATTTAAATATAGAATGGTGATTACTGGAGGCTGGGTAAGATACCAGGGTGGGAGGATATAAATAAGGCTGTTTAAAGGTACTCAAACATAGCTAGGTAAAAGTGATAAGCATCAACCTTCCACAGGGGGGTGGTAATACTTCTAATAACCTATTATATACTCTGAGTAGCTATTGATAGAAGGCTCCAAGCAGGAAATAATGAGAAGGACACAAAACAGATTCTTTAACTTTTTGGGGCGGTGGTTGTAATAAAAACCCAGCTTTTTTTTTTTTTTTTTTTGGTTGTAACAACAACCAAAAACCCTAGTTGTTAGTTACTTTTTTGTCACTGGGATGGAATACCTGACATGTACAACTTAAGGGAGGAAAGACTTATTTTTTCTCACAGTTTTAGAAGGTCACAGTTCATTTCCTGGCAGGTGGCTATGGTGGAAACATATGGTAGACGGAGCAGCCAGGGAAAGAGCAGCTCGTGGCATGGCATGCCAGACGCAAAGCCAAGTAAGGGAGAAAGGGTGGAACCAGCACACACCCCTCCAGGTCAAGCTCCAAGAGTCTGTCACTTGCAGCCAGGCTCCACCTCCCAACAGCACATGGTATCCATAGGTAATCTGTACTACCAAAATACACGAGGCTTTTGGGAGACACACCAATTCCAAACCATAACATTTGCCATTGGCCCCCAAAAGACTCATGTCCATCTCCTCATGCAAAATGCATTCAGTCCTTTTTAAGAGTCTTAGCCGTTTTAGCACTATTAAAAAGTTTATCCTCGGAGACACAAGGCAAACTCTCAGTTGTGAGCTCCTGTGAAAATCAAAGAAAAGTTAAGCACTTCTAATGTACAATAGCACAGGGTAAATATCCCATTCCAAAAAAAGAGGAACAGGAGGATAGAAAGTAATTGGACCAAAGCAGAAATAAAACCCAATGGGACAATAACTAAATCCTGCAGGCCCATTAAATTCTGTAGCTCTGTGTCCAGCACCCTGTGCAAGCTCTGGCGAGCTGTGAGCTCCGTAGGGCTTGGGTCGCCCTACTCCTACAGTACTGCCTCTGGCTGGTTTAACCTTTATAGCTTCTCCTTTGGGTTGGTTGTGCTTATAGGCAGTGGTCTTTCTCTGTAGCTGATTCATGTTTGTGGACTCTCCAAATTTCTGGGGTCTCCATTGCACCTTAGGCTTCTCCTTCACAACATCGTGCACTGCCCTCCCAAGGGCACATTGCCTAGACCCTAAGGCCTTCCTATGACATCTGGGTGGATGCTTCCATGATTCAGCTTTTACATTCTGTATGCCTGAATGCAATATCACATAGTTGTCACCAAGGTCTGCCACTGGCTTGAGAAGCAGGCCTTCTTGGACAATCCTTGTCAAGGCTGTTGAGTTTTTAAATGGCTGAACACCCTTAGACCCTTTTTTATTTTGGTTCTATGGATATCCTGCAGTGTGATTTTCAGAGCAAGTTCTTTTACCTTTCCACCTTTTAATTGGCAAAGGGCAGAGGTTGTTGATTCTTGCCATAACTTTAAGTTGTCCTTTTTATTGTCCAGATTGTAAGCACTTGGCTTCTTTTTAGTGTTTATCTCTTTAGCAACAGCATACCGTTCTGTTTTCTTCTGTTTCTCAGTGCAGAGCTGACTAAAAGATGCAAACAGTAGCGGTGCCCATGTCACTGTGTAAACATTGGATTGCTTTGCAATTTCCTTCACCAGATTAATACTTCATTGCCCTTAATCTCAGTTTCAAGGTAAGTTCCTAGATAAGGGCAAAATGCCAGCATACTTTTTGCCAGAGTGTAGCATGCATGGATTTTAGACCAACTGCCAATAAAGTCCTCTTTCTCATCTGAAAAATTTTGAGCCTGGCCTTTTGTCCCTATACTTCTATAGCATTCTGGTCTTCTGAGCCCTGACCAGGATATCCCGACAAGCGGCTTACGCGATTCTAAGGCTTTGCTAACTGGCATCTTCATATCTTTCCAAGCTCCTTCTGCAAACCTGTTCCAAAGGCCTCTAAACCACATTGTTGGGTAAAGTCACTGCAACAAACCCACTCTCTCTGGTACCAGTTTCTATCTTAGTTACTTCCTTGTTGCTGGGACAGAAATACCTGACATCTACAATTTAAGGGAGAAAAGATTTATTTTAGCTCACAGTTTCAGAAAGTCAAGACAGATAGGAGAACAAGTTAGGATAGATAGGCAGGACAAGGACAGGGTATTCCAGTGGCCATGGTGGCAGAAGTGGAATCAAGGTCCCAGTCAAGATCCCAGTCAAGGTCCTAGTCAAGGTCCTGGATCCTGTGGGAAACAATAAAGTAGAAGTAGAAATAGTTGAGCCAGGAAATTTATCCTTCTCCCTCCCCATTTCCCATAGATGCCCTAAAGTAATTGGTAGGCTTGCATCATTCTACAACCCCCACTTGAAATCACCCAAACAGAAACTGCCATGCAGGTAGCTGAAAAGATAAAAGCTTTATAAAGGGCTCCATTCCTTCACCCTCATGGGATTCTCACTTGAGACCCCTCTCAAAATCTCCTTGAGAGCTTTACTTTCTCAATAAACCTCGTCTTACTTTGCCTTTTCCATAAACTCTGATGGATTATTCTTAATCACATTGAGAGTTCCTGAACCAGAACTTCAGGCAACACCAGCAGTCACAGTCACAAGTGATTTCTGGGCAGCCAGCAACGGCGGGAACACACGGTAGAGCCAGCAGCGGGAGAAAAAGCTGCTCACAGCATGGCATATATGAAGTCACATGAGGGAGTAAGGACAGACACCCCTCCAGGTCAAGCCCCAAGCATCTGCCACTCTCCGGCTGGCCTCCCTTCCCAACAGCACATAGTATCCATAGGCAACCCACAGGATCCAAATACAGGAGGCTTTTGGGGGACACCACACCATCGCAAATCATTCTAAATCAGATGTGAAATTTAACATACATTTACATTCTTTTTGTCTTCCCCAATTTTGTTTGTATGAGCTGGTTCCCCCCCCCCCCATTTTATTGCTATGTATACGTGCAAAATTTAAGGTTTACAATGGAGTTGAGCCTTTTATGCACGTATGTATCTTGTCAAGGTGACAAGGGCTTTCCCACTCTCCTTTTGTCCCTCCCCCTACCCTCCCGTCCCTCCCTCCTCCCCTACCCGACCCCCTGTTTCACTTTGTTTTTCGTTTTAAGTTCCATGTATAAGCTGGGTTTTAAATACTAATAACCACAATTCAGTGCTTTTTTCATTATATGATTGTGTATTCAAGAACAAATTTTGATATGTGTACTGGTGTTATAGTCAGATTTGTAGCAATTATTTAGATTTGCTTCTATCATTTGATTGTTGTATGTAACACCTTTATATTTTTACTTCTTCGTTTTAAAAACTCAATTTTGCTTAATATTTTGGTTGATTATATTTTATCAAGTGACTTTTTGGAGAAAAGATTGTTGGGTAATTTATGTTTATAGCTCTTATATATCTAAGAATGGTTTTATATTGTATTCAAAGATAAATGGGCTTTTGTTTTTAAAACTCCACATATCCAACCTAATTATTTTCTAGCAATTAGTATAATTGAAGAGGAGTCTTAGGATGACCTAATTATTTTTCTTTCATAGATACCCTATTGTTTTTTACTTGAATATTTGAAGAATATTTTCTTCATTTATTCATTTTATATATATATATATATATATATATATATATATATATATATATATATATATGAATTAAAAAACTTAGTCTGGGTGAAATGTCTCTTTTCATTGACTTTTTTTTCTGGTTCATGATGAATCCTAACTAAAAATAGTATGCCATGTTTCTTCACTCTAAGATAGGTCCCTTTTATCTCTTATTATTGCTTTTGTTTTTCTTATTTCTATATTTTCTTCAGAAATATTATTTCTTCTCTCTACCTTTTATTATTTGCTTTTCCTTTTCCAGTTTTTCTTTTGCTAACTCTCATTCTCTCCTCACTGCACCTTGAGAAAGTGTCTCAAGTTAATCTTGTGATTCATTACTTTGCCTTTTATTTTATTATCTTTCTCACTGTCATTATGAATGCATATTGCTTTTTTTTTTTTTTGCAGTCCCGATCCATCTTTGTCTTACTTCATCCTGGCCTCCTCTTTGCTGTTGTGTTGGTAGAAAGCCTTGTCCTTTAGATCCATTTGTACTTCTACTCTTCTACCGTCTTAGGTAAAACATTTTCAGAAATATGTTCGATGTCTTAGTCTTCATGACACTGTCTCTCTCCTGTCTGGCTGTGTTTTCCCATAAACACTTTGATGTTCATTATCTTTTCTCTTTGAATGAGAGAGACCTATCTGGACTCAGAGGCTGTCAAAAGACACTATTAGTGGATTTCCCTGTCCTTGGCCTTTGTTTCTGTCCATCTGGCTAATGGTTACTGCTCGGCGTTTCCTTGGAGTGAAGGCACGCTGAAGGGCACAGCTCTGTGAGCACAAATTCCACATCTAACAGACAGCCTGGCTCCAGGGATTATACGAATTCACTGCCTGGTTGGCTGGTGCTTTGAAACAACGTGTGTGCAAAGAAACTGCCATTCCTAGAACGTTCCACATAGGTTGCTTTTGTTTGCCCTCCCCACCTCTGAGGAGCTATTTTACCTGTAGAGATGATAGTCCTAGGATTCCGTGTGCAATGGGTAACACTTGTGTTGTGTCAGCTTTTGAAAGGAATACAGGAAATTGTAGTGCTGTGTAGAATCAACACCTACACAGATTTTCTGTCCATACACCTTTGCTTTCTGAGTAAGGATGTGGTACAAAGTACAGGTTTGTCCTTTTCAGCTGCCTCTCCTTTCTATTCTCTGAAGCCTTATGTCTCATAAAGGCAGATCCTATATATGGTACAAGATGATTTTTATGGCTTAAAGCTAAAATATCCCCTAGAGTCTTCTGTGTTTGGCAGGTATTTGGGATCACGGGGATGTTATACTTGTTAATGAATTAATCTGTTGATGATTCTACATTTTGCTGGGTGGTGGGGCCTGGCTGGAAATATGGGTCACTAGGGGCATGACATGCAAGGGTATCTACTTTTTTACTTGGCTTCTTCCTTCTCTGCTTCCTGGCCACCTTGTGGTAAACAGCCTTCCATTATGCCCTTTCTGTTATGAAACCACCAGCCATATACGGACTGAATTCTCTAAAAATCACGAGCCCAAATGAACCTCTCCTTCTTTAAGTTGTGTCAGGTATTTTTTCTCAGTGATGGGAAAGTGACTAAGATAGTCCGTATACACATGGAGGTATGTCTTAGTTTAGCATCATACGTAGTAAATACTGGTCCTGGAATTAGATTGATCATCATGTTGGTTTTTGCTGCTGGGTGTTTTGGTGTTTCCTTGTGTTATCACAGCTTATAAATGGAAAGTTTAGAGGGGTGTTTTAGTCTGTTTTGTATTGCTGTAACAAAAAACTTGAGGCTGAGTAACTTTATGAAACAAAGACATTTACTTGGCTCACAGATCTTGTGATTGGAAGGTCCAAGGAGCGTGGCACTAGTCTCCTGGTGAGGGCCCTCCTGCCTGTGTCATAACATGATGAAGAAGCACAAAGAGAACTGGCCATGTGCAGAAGGACCAAGTAAGCACGGATGTAAGAGCCTTGCTTGTTTTGCAACACCCTATTCTCAAGAAAAATAACTTGTCCTGCTAGGATTACCTCCCCCAGGAGAGCACTCATCCACTCATCAGTGTAGCTCCCCTCCCCCGTGAACTAACTGCACTAAGCTCTCCCTCTTAAATGTTCCACCACCCTCAATGCTGCCACATGGGACCAACCTTCTAGCACACACATGTTCCAATTGCATGGTTGACACTCCCCATACCCCCACATGCTGGGATTTTTCAGGTAGTTGTTTTATTTATCACTTGATCATTCTATCTTCCAGAGCCAGCAATAGTATCGCTAAGCTGCTCTGTGATTTCAGCTTCCCATTTAGTATCTGCCTAGACTTGCCTCTAAAGCGACCGCTTCTTTCTCTCCTCTCTGAACAATTCAAATCATATTTGAAAGGAACATTTAAAATCATGTAGCGATTTCCTTAAATCTCCAGTCCTTGGTGAGGAAGCATAAAAGAAGCCTCAGATAAGAAGCAAAAAAGTGAATCCTTCCGTTGTATGCGTTGGCTTGACAAAGAGATAACAAGGCTATTGTTGGTCCCACTGGCAACTCCCAACTACGAATTTTCTATCTGTTCCCTTGAAGTTTTAAAGAACTTTTTACATCAGAAGGTCATTTGTGTGTCAAGGTTTTGCTATTTATTTTAGAATCTAATTATACAGTGTAGTGACATCTTGGCTCAAGAGATATGGGTGTATATAACCAATTTTGAACAAAGTAGGAGATCAACACAGAGAAAAAAATGGTATGAAAAATGGAATTTAAGCAGCAGCCTGTCTCTCATCATTATAGAATATTTACTAGGAATTTTTTTTTATTGACCCACTAATGGGAGGAGTTAATGTCTGAAGGCCAAGAGAGGAATACCAATGAGGTCTGGCATTTATGGAAACCTATCATTAATGAGAAATTTGAAGTTACTGGTAGATATTTACACATAGCAGTACTTACTAAAAGCTCCAGTGGTGGCAAAATACCTCACTTCAAAGTAGGGAATCTAAGTTTAATTGGTGGATGAGCTCACTGCTATGGTTCTGCTCATGGGTTTTTGCTCTGTAGTTATGGCAGAGACAGAGAAAAACTGAGTGTGAGTCTTACTTCAGCTTGCGTTGTGGTTTTGGGAAGTTCATGCCATCTCTCTGGACTGCCTGTCCTCACATGTAGAAAGGGGTGTCTCGAAGGCACCTCCTAATCAACCTTGTCAGAGTCATTGTTAAATGCGCTTTGCAAACACAGGTGGCTTTTTTGTGAGGTGGCCAGGCTTGCTTTTGTGTGGCCAGTCCAAGCTAACTAGCCCACAGCAGCAGGGATCTGGAGTTATGTGTTGTGCCTGCTCTCTAGGGCACCCTAATGAGCGGCGGCAAATTGGAGCTGTTGAATGTTTCAGGCAAGTCCAGTTCTGTCAGTGATATGTCCTGAGATAGCACATTACAGAAATGAAGATGCGTTTTCATGGACTCTGTGCTATAAAATATTTATGCCCTGCCTTTGGTTATAGAAAGTACTTTGCAGTATAGGTCATCTTCTCAGCAAAATGTTCCACTACGAGAGCAGCTTCCTAAAGCTCCCGTGGATCTCTGGGGCAGGCGCGTGAGACAGCCGTACAGAACTGTCAGAGCTAATGCCTGCATATAAATGGATCATGCATGACTTACCCCTAAAAGAAGATTTGGCATGAATAGAATTTCCAAGATGTATAATTAACTCTTTTATATTAATGAGAAATATAGCCTCTGATGATGTTAGCTGTCTCAGGATGTAGTCTAGTAAATTTTAACTCTTTCTCTCCTCCATATGGAGCAGCGTTCCACTAGTCAAATATGCCAGTGCCTACAGCCTGGCTCTTCTCTCCTTACTGTCCTTCCTTTCAGTGGCCTTCTGTTGGGACAGTTTGATGCCATAACTATTTATGGGTTTCTTTTCTCTATTTGCAAATGCTGGAGGTTGTAGAAGTACCTAACATGATCTCCTTACAAAAGTCTGATCCTTTTGTTGGAGAGTTAAGGCATGTCCTAAAGGGAGAAATAAGTTCAAACATATATTGAGATATGTGTTACGTGTAATGTAGTTGAATCGTAATTTATATGATGTATTAAATTGTAATTTGTATGCTGCATATATGTATATAAATTCTAATTTTATATATGTATAGTGAAGTTAAATTCTAATTTATACAATAGTGAATATGATCATGATTACAAAGAGTAAGGATTGTTGCCAGCTGAAGGAGGCAAGGAAAGCTTTTGGGGCAGGTCAGATTTAGCTGGAATGTGAAAGATGGGGAATTAGGGCAAATAGGACACCGGAAGCAGCTGTGTGGTTCACTAAGTGAGATGATTTTCCAGCTGGTAGAAATAGAAGAAAGGTTCTGGCTGGCTGTGTCAGCAGGGTAGACTGGGTTATGCTGTAGCGACCGACAAGCCCAACTCTCAATGATTTAAACTGGCTAAAGTTCATTTTTCGCTCCAGTTGTAGCATACAGCATGTTGATTGAGATCTCTGTTCTATACTGTTATTCCTTAGGGATGCAGACTGAACCCCATAACCTGGAACAGTCTCTGGTCACAATGGGGGAAAGAGAAGGACCAATTACATAGTGGCTCATACAAGTTTCTGATTGGATGCAACAAATATTGTTTATTCTATTGGCCAAAGCAAAACACACCTCCATGCTTAACTTCAGTGAAAAATGCAATCCTCCTCTGGGAGGAAGACAGTACGAAAATCAGTGAGTAGCTTCAAGAACACTGCCGTGGTGGTGGCAGATACCTACAATTGCAGTGCTCTGGGCATCTGAGGCAAGAGGATTACAAATTTGAGCCTAATTTGGACAATTTAGTGACTTAGTAAGTCCCTGTCTTAAAAGATAAGAAAGGTCTGAGCATGTAGCTTAGTGTGAAAGACCTGAGTTCAGTTCTTAATACAGCAATACCACCACCACCATCATTGCCATTACCATTGTCACAGTTATGGTCTGAAGGTGTCTACCCCAATTCACATGTTGAAATTTAATCCCTACTATATTAGTACTAATTAGTGGGGATTTTTGGAATGGGGTTAAGTCATGAGGGCTCAACCCTAACACATGTATTAACATCTTTCAAAGAGAGCTGGATGGAACTAGCTTGGGACCATTTACCCTTCCATTCTTTCTCCATATAAAGATACAATATTCAACTCCTTTCCTCCAAAGGATTTGTTGATAAGGCTCCATTTGGCAAGTGGAGGCCAGGCCTTCACCAGAAATCAAATTTATCAGCACATCAGTCTTGTACTTTCCAGCCTCCAGATGTTGTGATACTGTGACACTAAACTTTTGTCCTTCATAAGTTAGCCACACTCAGGCATTTTGTTACCAGCAGATTAAGACAAACAGTTGCTCTGTGTGCGGTGTTCAGACTGACAGATACCGTGTGAAGTAGTGGCTAGCAGAAGGATACAGATGTACCTAGATTTAAATGTTCCTTGCTTACCAGGTGAGTGATCCTGGCAATTTTCTTAACCTTCTTAGATAACATATCTATAGAACAAGAGTGATCATTCTAATATAAGGTTGTTGTGAGGATTACATGTACCATGCAGAAAATATTGGTTTTTGCCCCCTTTTACTGACAGCTTTCTGTTTTTTTTTGTTCTAATTTTACATGATACCTACTATACTCTTTCTCTTGAAACACACCTATCATCTTGCAATAATTATGTGGTTTTTTTTTTTTTTTTTTTTTTTTTTTTTTTTTTTTTTTTTTTTTTTTTTTTTTTTTTTTTTTTTTTTTTTTTTGCTTAAGGTAGCTCAAGTGAATTTCAGTTACAAACTTTGTTGAGACATGTCTTCCAAGTAGGGCTGCATGGGTTCCTGAGGAGATAGTGACTTTGTGTAAATAAGAAAAAATTCCCACCCTTCTGCTAGCCCTATGTCAGGATACAAAGCTTGGTGACGGAATGGTCTAGATTTTAGCCCCACTTCCCTCTTTGGGGGATACCCTTGTGCTGTGAGTAAACTTTGCAATGGAGCATGGTGGTCCTGGTTGTAACCCCTTTTGGCATACCTTAGAGAAAGACAATAGACTGTTTATTGTCCATCTTTTCTTGGCAAGAGGAGAATTTTTTTTAATAGTTTATCTATTCTCACAAAAATATGCTATTCATAGATTCCCTACACGTGAATCCCCAAGAAAATCACTAGGAAGCATTATACTTTTACACTTTTAGAATATCCACTCTTATCTACTATATTTTGAATCAATAGCATAGTTATTTATAAGTAATTCTCACTGATCTTAATGAGTTTAATGAATAAAGAATGAGCATAATAACTAGGTTTAACTTCACCAAGAAGTATCTTTTTATACAAAAGAAATTTGATATCAAACTATCCCTGATATAATATAATTAAATCACATTAATTCTCTTAGGTATAATGCAATTGTCTATGCTGCATATAGATAAGAAGTTAAAAGCAAATTTCTGGTGTGCCTTTGAGAAGAATTTGTGTAACTTTAAAAGTAACTCAGAGGAAAACAGAACATGTATTTAGAGAGGTTTCTAAGCTGTCGGAGTCACTTTCATTTCCATCACTTACCGGAGAAGTGTTTAATTTAGAGGTCATGATCCACAGAATGAGGTCAGAGGGTGAAGTTGGGAACATATTGACCTTGGCTTAACCCCTTCTTCTGTGGTGTGGAGGATGCCACAATAAGAAGCCACAAGAGGCAGGAGGAAAGTCACACTAGGGGTGGACACTAGGGCTGTGTACTGATGGTGGCATCTTTTTTTTTTTTTTTGTACGCTCTAGTGCTGGGAGAGTCTGAGTGGGAGAACTTTGGACGATTCGCAACCCTTTCTATAATGTCCTAATCTCATAGCCTGTGAATATGTTCCTTTATATGCAAGAGGGCTTTGCTGATGTGATTAAGGTATGGAGTTGAAGATGGATAGATTATCTTGGATTATCAGTAGGCCTGCTATAATCAGAGGGAGAGAAGGAGATGTTGAGGACAGAAACAGAAATCAGAATGTTGTGCCTAAGAATGTTGGTAGACTCAGGATGTTGGGAGAAGCAAGGAATATATATTCCCTGGAGCCTTCAGAATCTTAACTGCTGACACCCCATCAAAGTCATGTAAAATTTATGTTCAACTTCTGACCACCAGAATGATAGACAATGCATTTGTGTTCTTTTGATCCATTCATTTTGGGATAATTTGTTATGGGAACAATAGAAAATTATTACAGGGAACACAACAGAGGCCTTTTGAGAATAAGACTGTGTGCACCCAATCTCCTTGACCCAATTCACTAGAGCAGGAGCCAGCAAACTTGGGTGCGTGGGTCACATCCAACCTGCCACCTGTTTCTGCACAGCCCACAAAGGAAAGATAGATTTTGCATTTTTAAATGCCAGAAGACAATGAATATTTCTGGCATTGTATGAAGTTCAAAATTTAGTTTCCATAAACCAAGTTTTTATAGGAACCCAGTCATGTTCATTTATGTAAATGCTTTCCTCACCTCTGGTAGCAACCTACTGTCTCAACAAATGGTCAATATTATATTATCTTGTTTCAATCACCTTCACACTAAGCCCACCACCAGACTATTTTAAATCAAGTTCTAGGAGTCATATCATTGCATCTGTGTGTTCTATACATCTCCAAATATTAAAAGAAACTACTAAAATATGATTATCTAAGAGTAAGAAAACTGTATCAAAGAGAGAAAAAAAGGTAGGAAAGTATGAAATCAGGTACAATACTCAGAATTTTCTTTTTTTGCTATTGCTGCTGAGAGGAGATATTAAATCAACCATTGGCACGAGGGTCTTAATCTCTACTGGACGAGGCAGTGAACAATGGGGCGGGTTCTTTTATCCCAAGTGCCTTGAGCCCTGCACGAAAGAGACATGCCTACAATTCTAAGTCTCTCCTTATATCTCTGTCAGTGTAGCCAGTTGAGTGGATGTCTATGAGCTCACTGTGGAGAGGACAGTAAACTGGATGTTGATTGTATTGGTTCCATCTCCACATGTAGGTAACAGTAATAATGCCTTCCAATTCCTACTGCCAAACATAGAGCCCCCGCATGTGGAAGAATGGGCTGAGATTCAGTTTATGTCCCATGGACCAAAGTAATTTTTTTCTATTTGTTTTTGACCCATATATTTTGCCTAGCCTTCCTCATAGGCTTGCAGTGAGCAGCTAATGAAAGTGTGAGTGGGTATATATTTTATAAGCCAGAAAGAGTTATACCGCTGTAAGACTTGGTATTAGATTATACTGAATAGGGCATATTCTTATTTTCAACAAAATTTATTTTGTACCTCCTGTGATCTTAGCTCTGTTCTATGGATTCTTAGAGGACTATTAAGAAGCCTTGGCAGGTGCTACAAATTCCACCTCTTTTTTGTTAGTGTTTTTGTTTTCTTGTATGGCAGGGAAATAATATTTTATGTCACTTTGACCTGACTTTGCTGCTGTTGACTGTGTTTTGTACATTTCCAAAAAGTAATCTAGTAAAGAGAAGGAGACATTTTTCATCCTGTTAAATCCTGTATGTTTGCCACATTGTTCTGAGCAGTAGTGATGGAATTTCCAAATTCTTATCTGTAAGGCAAAAATTTATTCTTGGTGAAGGGAAGAGAGGCCAGAGGGAACAAAATCTTGTTGAAGAACATGTAGGGAAAAAAAGAGCCTGGAAAAACCTCTACAAATTCTACAGATCTTTAACTGCAACCCTGATAAATGTGTGTAGGTGGATTTTAGAAAATGGATTGAGGGAGATTGATTTAGTATAGTGGCTTTGAATCACACCAAACAAGATCATCCCCTCACCCCTAAACAGGTGTAGCTACTCTAACCCCAACATTGTGGCATATACAAATAGTTATGAGGAAGTTTTAAAGCAGAAAACAGGTATAAGTTTGAAACTGGAATGAAATCCATTTGGTTATGAGTGCCCAAATTAGAGATGCTTGGGAGACATTTTTATTACTTATCATTATTATAAATGACAGGGTTACTCCATGGTGAGTATGAATTAGTTTAAGAAAATTCCATGTATTGCCCACAATTTTATAAATAGATGAGTTGGAGGATGAGCATTTCAATTTTAAAAGAATTCATTTTAAAATATGTAAAAGAATATTTAAGCTGTCTTGTGGGGTTGAGGCTCGAACACAGTGCCTAGTGCTTGCAAGGCAAGTGCTCTACCACTGAGCTACACTTCCAGCCTCAAGATAGGACTTTGACAACTATGCTATGTCTGTGAATTGTCAGAAATACAGGGTAAGTAAGACTACAAATATGCGCATGCTCTACTGGGTTTAGATTCTTCACTAAGGTAGGGAGGTGGGACTTCATGTCTATGATAGTCTACTGCCACAGGCTTCTCTATTGTACGTGGTCAGGTCACTTGACAGTCATGGGCTGCCTATTGTTGGGTGACACAGTCTGTCGTGGGCCTTGAGCACCCCTGAACTTCTTGCTGGGTAAGTTAAGTATGCAAAGCTCTGGCTATTCTTTTAGCTGGCCATTTCTGTAATGTGTTTTCTACGAACAGACTTGAGGGGTTACTTCTTGAGTAAGAATCCTTACACAGGATAAAGGGCAGAATTATCTACTGTTTACCATAAACAGCATGTTCTTTAAGGCTCAGAGAGGTGAAGTGACTTTACTTAGGTTTTATTCTTGACTAGTGACAAAGATGATAATAGACCTCCTGTCTTTTATGTGTAATCTGAGTTTATTTCCAGAGCAGTTTGCTGCCTTTAGGAGTGGTGTGTTTAATCATTTTAAAAAGTGAGATACAGAGTTTTGGGAGTTGTTATGACATTATATTACTTCTTTTCTTTCTTGAGGGGAGCAGAAGTCAGATTGACTATGGATCAGGGCTACAGGAATAGCACAGCAGATAGAGCATTTGCCTAGCAATGCAAGGCTCTGAGTTCAACCAGGATTGGTAGCACAGGCCTGCAATCCCAGCACTTGGAAAACTGAGGCAGGAGGCTTACCATGAGTTCAAGGTCAGCCTAGGCTACAAAGATAGTTCAGAACCAGCGTGGACTAAGTGCAATCCTGTCTCAAAAAACAACCAACCAACCAACCAACCAACCAACCAAACCTAGCATAGCACAAAACAAACTGAACAATTTTTTAAAAAAAATCTCTGGATTATCTTGAAATATACATTGAGTTGTACCACCTGCCCCCCAATATTTGTTAGTCTTCGCCACCTGCAAATGTGGCTCCATTTAGAAATAGGATCTTTGTGGATGTCATCAAGTTCAGATGAGACTGTTGTGTGTGTGTTGAGGGTATGCGGAAGTCCTGTGTGTTCATGTGGAAAGCAAAGCTGTGAACACAGAGACACACACAGAAGGAAGACAGGCATGAAGGTGGTGGCAGAGAGTGGAGTCATCCCTGCTGTCAACCAAAGAACACCAAAGATTGCTGGCAACTATCAGAAGACAGGAAGAGGCCAGCAAGGACTTCTTCCTAGAATCTTCGAGGAGAATTTAGCGTAACATTTGGAGTGGCAAGAGAATATTTCTTCCATCCTAAGCTATTCAGCGTGTGGGCTTTTATTACAGCAATTCTGTAATGTTTGCAATTGTATCTTATCTACATTACATATTGAATAATATGGGGAGCAGAGAAGGTGACAGATGAGATAGAGAGGCCAGAGATTAAAATACAGAATGAATCCTACCTTGGTCCTAAAAATAAGCCACTGACCAGAGGACACCTGTGTGGCCCGCTTACCGCTGGGTGTATGTAGATTAGAGCAGTGCAGCCTGGTTTGGGCGACTTCACATCTAGTCCCTTGGCATCCCATCTAGACCCTTTGCATATTTGCAGTAGAATGAGTCTGTTCAGCAGGATCTCCTCCAGAGTTCACACACAAAAAAATGCAGAATCTTTGTCAGGGGAGTAAACATTCACCAATGAATTCACCCTAAATGCATTTCATCGGGAATATGCCAAATGTCTCTATCTTCTGACAGGAAAACACACAAACACCACAATTGCCTCCCCCGCTCCCCCAGCAGATCCCCATCCTAATGTTCATCTTCCTCCTCAGCCACCAGCGACCTTCTTTTAAGAGCGAATTAGCACCTTCCGCCCTTCGGCTGTCAGCAACAACTCCTTCCTTGCTTGTGCCGCTCATAATCCATTTACAGTCATTTGCATTTTGAAATCTTTATTCTGCTGCATCAAAGTCTTAGAGCAGGCTTAGGGCAGCTGCACTGAGGCAATTTGCTTGGCTTCTGAAAACCTCCAGATAATCCAGAAAAATCTGCCACTGTGGGGAACCCCAATTTGCCTGATTGCTTTTTTTTCTGACAGATGCTAGGGTTGTATCCTTAGACTTCTGTATTTGTTACTCTCATTTGGCTAATTCTATTATTGGCTTATTCCAAACATGAAAGTCATTTGCTATTAAAATCCACTGTTGTCATTTCAAAAGGAAAATACTAAGGCCTTCTTTTGTTCTGAACTTCAAGCCAACAGAAGAGTTCAGATGTACAAATCAAAAGTGCTGCTTTTCATTAATTGTCTTTTATCGACCTGCACTTCTGTAGGATCTGGGAAATAGTGCCGGTGTAGTGATAAGAAGCCAGGGCTAGCCCAGGAGTTGAGGTACAGTTGAAGCTGTTCCTCTAGGTGCATCTGAAGGACACAACAGTCTCACACCAGCCCTGAAAATTTAGTTTGTGAGTTTGTCAGTGACTCCCAGATGCCTTGGAATAACTATTTGTCTCTTGCTTTCGAGATGCTAATTTTTTGGGGTCACCAGTGTGCACAAATGCGGAGTTGCATGTTCTAGCTTCCTTGCAGGGAGGCATCTGTGGACTGTTCTGGTCAGTGATATGTTAGTAGAATCTTCTGGGGAGTTTTGGGAAAAAATTTTTTCTACCGTAGGCTTTTTTGCATTCTCTTTCGGACCCGTCCTCTTTCCTTTTCCTGGAGAATCTGTGAAGTACCTGGAGCTGCAGCAGTCATCTTGTGACCCTGTAGGAGAGGCCAAGAAAAAGAGTTGTTGTCCTAATGTACTTAGCTACATAATCATCACATACTCCTGACTTCTTCCATGACAGGAAGCCATTCTCACTCTTTCACATCACTGATAAATAGGTCTTCTTTTGTATACAACCAAATTCAGTGCAGGTTATACAATGAAATTTCTGAGTCCAGTGTTCTGCTGATGCCTTGGGAGCTGGAAGAAACAATGATAGAAACAGGAACAGAAAGCCTGATAAAGCAGAGATCTGGGGTATCAGATTGGGTCTCCTCTCGTACTCCTAGTTCACTCTGTGGCCGAGAGCTCTGTTGGTGTGCTGGACATCTTGTTAGATGGACTTCCAAAGTTTCTGTGCCCTTCTGGAGAACCGCATTTAATGAACAACTGGTTTGTTCACTCACTAATTTTGTGCTGCCTGAGAGGAAAAGGAAGGTTGACGCCGACGATGGCATTCTAGTGCCTCTAAGGAGAGAGCTGCCTACCTCTCAGTGAGTTGGGGAGGGGCAAATTTCAGAGTTACAAATGTTACTTTGTACATAAAATGTCCTTTTGATTGAGGACAAACACATAGAAACCAGACAAGTGGTTAGAATGGGTCATCTCTTTTCCTTACCTACTCTAAAAAATTGTTTCAACATGTTCAAGTAAGTATTTGTCATCGTAATCTAGTATTCTGGGATCTCATGAAATCATCCCATGGAGGTCTGTGGAAGAGACACTTTTACTGCTTCATACGGGGAACTCCGCCCTTGCTCCAGGCTCTAGAGCTCTCTGGAATTCCCTCACGTCCTTAAATTCAGACTCAGAGAAAGACAGCTGGTATAGGCAGGGCTCCGGTGGACAGCAAAGGACCAACTTCCTTATAAGGAAAGCGAGGGGGGGGGGCAGGCGGTGATGCTCTGGCGTCCTCTCTCTGGCTAGGCTCAGGGCCTTTGCTCACTTTTTATTGCTTTGACTAGTTTCTTCATACAGCTTGACAAAAAATGTACCTCCTTAGGCAACAAGTGGGACTGGCCGCACTCTCTCCTCACTCCTTTATTTTACTGTATCTGAGAGGGAATTTATGATAAATAGGACAGAGATGTTCTTAATTCATTAGTTTCTTGTTAAACCTTAGCTGGATCTCACAACAATTTAAGCCCATGGGGTAGGCAAGGACTATTTTTATTCATTTTGAATAAATGGACCCAGAAAGAGAGAGGCTGGCCTTGAACTCATAATTCTCTTTCCTCAGCCTCCCAAATAGCTATTATTAGAGGCATGTGCCACATAAACCAGGCATGGTGGCACCTGCCTGTAATCCCAGCGCTCGGGAGACTGAGGCAGGAGGATGGCTGTGAGTCCAAGGCTAGCCTTGGCTTCATAGTGAGTTCAGGACCATGTTGGCCTACAAAATGAGACCATGTCTCAAAAAAAAAAAAAAAAAAAAAAAAAAAAAAAAAAAAAAAAAAAAAAAAAAAAAAAAAAAAAGAAAAAGAAAAAGAAAAAGAAAAAGAAAAAAAAGAAAAAAGGAAAAGAGAAAAGAGGCATGTGCCACTGTATCTGGCCTGTAATATTTTAAATTTATTCCAATACCCTGAGCTTGACAATGTTAACCTATAAGTAGGTTTTGAGGAGGCTTTAGGTAGGGCGAACAACCAGGAAATGAGAATCTTCCTCCTCTCCCCCATCTATCATAATTTGTTTGGCCTCCTACTACTCCCACAGCCCAGGATTTTGCAGGGGAAGATGACTCCGTGTGGAAGTGAAGCCCTCGGGAACCATCCATGACCTGGGTCAGCCTGGACTTACGCAGCCTGGCCCCTCTGTTCTGTGAGGACCCTTTCATCCCCATTTACTGGGCCTCTCCCGGCCCTGACCCACTGTGCACCTGGGGCTTCTTGGTTGCTTTGTTAGTCTCCTTCCTACCTTCTCTTGAAGGTTTTGATTCCAGTAGTTCAGGCCCTTCATTAACAGCGCTGAGGGCTGGGCTGACTGGAGGGTTCACCCCATGCCAGCATTCCACTTTTCACTTTATAGCTGCTATTCGCACGGAGTAAATTCAATCCCCGTTCTCCTATGACAGAGGTGGTGTGATGTTCTCTTCATAAACACGTGAAACCGTGAAGCTGGGAAAGGCATTTGTCTTTCTCAGGATTACATAGCTGGTAAACAGAGCTTACTTCTTCCAACACGTACTTCCATCTCATCAATAGTAACTGCTGATGTGGCCCAGGGACATACACATCACGCGCAAGCCTCATGACGAATTTGCCCTTGCCTCCTCTTTATTTTCCAGCTGATAGAACTGAGGCACAGAGAAGTTAAGTAACTTTGCTAGATCACATAGTTAATGAATCGTCGTTAGGAGGTCAAGTCTAGGGCTGTAAGACTCTCAGACTTCTATTTTAGTGTCTTCTTCTCTGAGACCTTTTGTTTCCATGATCTCACGGAGCCCCTCTGGAATATGCACGCCTGGTAGAAGTCTAGCTTAAAAACACATCAAGAAGAGAGGTGAAAGGGAGAATATGTCTCATTTACTAGACAGTCTGTGTCTATGTGGAGTGCTGAGGGAGGTGGTGGGGAGTGAAACTCCATCCCTAGCCGTGGGGGGTTGTGGGCTGATTGTACGAACGCGTGACCCTCACGCTTTCTTTTTGAGTGTCTCTTGTTGCCATCGCCTCCCTTTCTAGTCTTCAGCTTCCTGAGTCTTTGGTTCATAGCTGTCACTCTAAGCTCAGACTCCCTTCTAGCTCAGTCCTTTTGACCTGCACCAAAGCCCCTCAAGCCATTTGAGCGTCTGTTTTAGTGAGGGAACCAGACGGCACCCGAGGCACCAGAAAATGAACAGCATCTTATCTGGACTCCAGCCCAAGCTCAGAATGCACAGCCAAAAGCAGATCACTAGCAAAGGATATTAGCTCATTGTAAACTTTAGTATCATTGCTGTGGCTTCCTTCTCGCCTTGGGGGAAAAGCCCCTGCTTTTTATTTATTTATTTTTCTGACAGCTTCCTAACTGTCCCATAGAAGCCTCAAAACAACTAGGGCAAAATATACCCAGCTTACTCCAGGGTATGGGAAGTGTTAGACTTTGTGAATCTTCTAATCTGATTACATTTCCAGTCCAAACCACCTTCACCTCTCACCTCTTAATTGATTTCCCGGCTTCCACTCCTCCCATTTATGCTTCTCTTCTAAATTGTGATTCTGGGCATGTTACGCCTCTGCTCAGAGTGCCTTCATGGCGACTCATAAAACCAGTCTTCACTGTGGCTTCTAATGACCAAAAAAAGGAGACGAGATACTCTTCCTGTGAACAGCCGGATGGCAGGCAGCTTGGGCTTCGCAGGCCACCATTGTCTGTGTAGACATCTTCTGGAGCACGAGAGCAGCTCTAGTGAATCAGTGAAGGAGCTGGCATGGCAGTGTCCCCACTCGACATCATTTACAAAAGCAGGTGACAGGGTGGATTTGCCATGACTGGCAATCTACCGATATCTGCTCTAGGGAATCTGGCCCGTGGTACCTCTCGACCGTTTGGCTTTTTGCATTTACTTTCTGTTCCAGACCCTCTGACCCCCCACAAACACACCAAGCCTTTGTCTGGGCCTTGACATTAGTCATTCAAGTGGGAACCCTCTGCCCCTATGTGTCTGAGTGGCTCATTTGCTCATTTCCCTCTGTTTTCTGTTTAAGCGTCATTACCAGAGAGCCCTCTCTGACCGCTTCATCTGAGCAGCGACCCTTCTTAGCACCCTGTCCTATTTATTCTGCTTTACTTTGCTTGGCGGTCCTTGCCACCACCTGACACATCTACTTCTTGAGTGAACAAACGACCTCCTCAGCAAATATCACCGAGTGCCTCCTTCAGGCCACCCCGCTCTCAGATTCCACAGAGAACACAAGACCCTGCTGTCATTGAACTTAACGTCCAGCGGGGAACACAAAACGGGCGTAGCTTAAATTAATCACATGGCAGGTAGAGATAAATGTTATGAAGAAAATTAGGCCAGGAAAGGGGACGTTCTTGGGGACTCCTCTGTTCCTTCTGTCCAGCGTCACCGCTGAGGTTTCCCGATTCACAGCAGTTGTTCCTTTTACTCCTGTTGCTCCCTTTGCAAGTGGATGCTGCGGAGGTGGCGCCACTGACAGAATCTCCGCGCCAACAGGGGGCGCCACAGAATTGGCCATGGAAAGAAGTGTGCCCAAGATGGGCAGCCAAGCTTCTGAGCGGGCGGAAACGGAGGTGAAGGGGACAGGAAAGTTGTAAGTTGTGAGATTTAACAGGAGCTGAACACAAGTGCCTGCTCAGCAAGTGTTTTTCGTGGAATGCTGCTCAAACTACACGCCGGTACAGAACAGCACGCCTCTAAGTAGGATGCTTGACAATAAACCAGCCGGATGTGTGTTGTTATGCTGCAGTGAAGCTCTTGTTGTGTCTTAATGCTCAGTCGGGCAGCACAGAATCTGTTTTGGGCTTTCTGTCCTCCTGGGTGCGTGGCAAGAACTGGCCCAGGTTTAATTGCTCTATGTGGGAACGGATTCATTTGTGTCTTGGCAAAATGAGACTCTGATATTTAGAATGAAGGGACCTTTCCTAGTGTCACAGGCTCAGAGAACTAGACCTTGAGAGAGACTGTGGGTATGATCCTAGTCCAATTTGCTGTGATGCAAATAGGAAAAATGCAGTTTCCAGAGAGGAAGTTAATTGCCCAAGGTCATAAGGTAAGTGGTACTTGGAGCCACAAGTCGGAGTACTGATTCTGAGTTAAATACTGTCTTTAGCATCGTAGGCAGGATCTTGGATATGACTCGTGCCCTTCCTATGCGGGCAGCAGACGCCACGGACAGTGACATCCCTCTGCTGTCTGGCTCTGAAGTTCAGAACCAACCAGAAGAATCTGTTCCTCATTTATTTGAACACAAATGGACAAGCAGGAAAAAAACAACAGACATTCATATTTTATGAACCCGTAGGGACGCAGTGAACTCATGCTCTCGGATTAAAGGCAGGAGGAAACCATACCCTTTTTGCTGAACTCTGCTGCCTGCTGGTTCCCTAGCGCCCCAGCATTCTCTGGGGTAGAGACAGCCGTGCATGACAGCTGGAGAACATTACCGCTTGAAGTTCGCATTCTGGTGTCTATATTTGATTTACATAGATCTGCATACTGTACGCTCTAGGCATTTGTCTCTGTTTCATTGCATCTTCAGAGTCTGTCTTCTCCAAAGTCACTCTGTACCCTGGGGTCCTCCAGCTCTGCTGCATGAAAATGGGTAAGGTGGATTTTTGATCTGGAGAAATATCTGAAGTTTCACCTCAGAGAAAGAGGCGATGGGCAGAGGGTGGCTTCTGAGGTCAGTGACTTGTGCAAGTGCTATGCTTACCACTTCTAGAAGGTGCTGCGGTAAAAGTCTGCCTGTTCCAATATTGAACTGTCTCTCAGCTCCAGGCCTAGCTGTATTTGTAAGTGCTTGTATGATAAGAGTGTCAAGAGTAAAAACATCTAAATGTTGTGGAAGAGATGGCCAAGTTTTGGGCACGTATGTGAGTCCTAGATAAGTAGTCCTAGAAGACAAATGCAAATTAAAGCCATAATGAGATTCTACTGCTCACCCACTGTGATGGCTAAAATGAACAAGGATCAAGAATACTAAGAGTTGACAAGAATGTGGGTGTCGCATAAAGCTGGCAGAAGTGTAAACTGGTACAAACAATTTAGAAAATCAATAGTTAGGGCCATCTAGAAGAAAACATACGCTTCTTCTATGATCCAGACAGCCCATTCTTGGGTCTCACACTCCAAGGCGAGTGAATGCACAGGTTCACCAAGGTACACGTACAAGAGCATTCAGTAGGAGAGTAAAATATTGGAAGCTACCCAAGTGAGTTGGGTAAGTGGATAAATAAATTGAATTGCTCATACATGGCATAGTGTGCAAGGAAAGAAAGAACAAACTTTTATACGTGCAACAATGTGGACACATCCTACAGATGTAATACACAGCAAAGGAAAACAGATGCAGAAGAGTCCATACTATAGTTTTCTTTTTATATGAAGTTCAAGAACAGACGAAGCTAGCATATGTAGTTGTCTCTGGGAAATGGAGTGGACCAGGAAGAGGCTCGAAGGAACCTCCTGAGGGTGGAATGTCACATCAATATGGAAACATTCTTTCACTCACTTGTTTGTGCACTTTACCATGTAGCTGGTATGCCTTAATAAAACTGAAGGAGAAAGCAAGGGACACAGGTGAGAAAGCCCCAGGATCCTTCTGGTAACGTGTTCTGTATCTCTATGTCCAGCCCTTGCCTCCTGTTTCTGAACTCCTGATTCCAGCTTGCTCTGTGGACTCTGATCTCAGCATCTGTCAATATCAGCTCCTAAGCCTGTCAAAAGCATCTGATATTTGTATAACATATGCGACCTTCAGCTATGCCCAGCTTCTGGCTGAGTTGGTGCTATCAGAGTTTGCCCGCACCAGAACACACCTTCCACGGCCTGTCTTCTCCTCTCTTCATCCCTTGGTACGTGATGAGATGGGCCCAGGAGCTCCCCACGCCTTCTCTCTTATCAGCTGATGACTGCTGGCAGGGAAACTTCAGTAGGATTTCCAGTCACTGTATATTTTTACTGATTGGATAACTAACCTTGAGAGACTCCCAATGTGCATAGAGCTATCAGGATTACTTTGGGCCAACCTAGAGGCTAATGTTAAGACCAGGGGGAAAAGCATACATAAACTAGCATTAAGAAAATAATAATAGTAAAAAAAACCAGCTTTCTTGCATCTTCTCATCTAGGCTAAGGACGGCAAAACTTCTTATGGGATAACCTGTCCTGCACTGGCTCCTTCCTGTCCCGTGACAGACAATAACAATATATTGTAGAACCTTCCTAATAAGCTTGAATGAAAAGGTACTTTAAGGGGGCATGAGAGACTAAATATGTTCTTAAGCCTCTAGAAAAGGGATGCTCTGTCCTCTCAAGGTCCAGCCAGGGTAGCATTTCTTGCCAAACAATTGTAGGTATTTTGTATATCACCTGCAAAGGGTATAAGAGACAGAAGTTCTGGGTCTGGTTCCCTAGAAGTAGATGCAAAGAGCAAGGATTTGTCTGCAAAGGACTTACTAAGGCAGTGCTCCTGGGTCGGTGCAGGGGATGCAGGCAAGGTAAGTGTGCTATCTCAGGCACAAGGACCTGTAGGGGACTTTCTTCTAATGACTAGGGGCATGTTGAAGTGTTTGTTGCTCTTGAGTGCCCAGGGGACCTTGCTTTCCTACCTTCACACCTGCCCACCTTCAATCAAGAGCCTCTAGGGAGTGAGCAGTGAATTCCCAGGCACTGCTGGCTGGTTGTGTGTGGGAATCACTCCAGTAGCCCCAGGGAAGTCTTGCAAAGATTAGCAGATGTGGGTGTGGGAAACAAAGAAACACCCAAACCCAGGAACATGGAAACAGTAAAATGCCAAGGTTCTCTAATCCTAAAGAAAATTTAAGATAAAATCAATGAGAAAGATGTTTTGTCCAGCATAGTTGTTCTTAATCCTTCCCTCCTCTGAGAAGAGGCAGAAAGGAGGAAGGAGGCTGCCTGAGCTCTCTACGGCCAAGTCAACCTGAATCTCCACGAGAGTCATCCCCAGTGGATGGGCAAGAGTGGAAGGGGCAGGGACCACAAATGCCATCCTCGTGAGGACATAGAGGACTCCTGTGAGAGGCTGCCAGCTCGTAGGGCTCCCATCAAAACTACTAGCATTGTGATCCCTTAAGCTTTTAACAGCATTATATGTTCTAGGGTCCTTTTCACAGGTTTCACACCCTGTGAGGTAGGCAGGGACTTTAATTTCCATCAATCATATCATACAAAAAGTAGACGCTCTCTCTAGTCTGCTCCTTTGTTCTGCTTCTCCAGCTAGGCTGTATTTTTGCCTGGAACTGACCTAATTACCCAAAGCTGAACTGTGGAGGGTAAGGAGCCTGTGTTACTTTTCCATTCACCTTTAAACAGTTCCCTTCTTATACTAAGTAATAGACTTTCTTTCTTTCTTTCTTTCTTTCTTTCTTTCTTTCTTTCTTTCTTTCCTTTATTCCTTCCTTTCTTCCTTCCTTTCATGTGGAGTCTGGACACCTGGACCAATAATTGTTGGCTCAGCCACCTGTTAACTGTTAAAATGTTTTAGCCTCTCTGGGCCTCAGTTTCCTTATTTGTAGTATAAAGTGGTGGGTCTAGATTACAGCACCAGTCCTTGTAGGAAATTGTGTGCACATGGCCTTAGGTTATGGAACTGGGTTTCTTTGCTCATTAGGAATAAAGAGTAAGACTTATATTTTAAGGGTTGCTACTCTATTTTGGCTTCAAAACCTTAATTTTTAGATAATAGTTTTCTTTAAGAGGAGGAAGCTGGCTAATGCAAGAAGATCTGTCTTTTTTCTCTCGCTTTCTTCTTTCATTCTTTTTTAAACATTAAAGTCCCTGTCTTCAGGGAAGAAGAGGCTGTTGGATGTGTGTTGAATGTTTCAAATCAAAGCCTGCCAAGGGATGGAGAGCTATAGGTTTCAATAAGCACCTTCTTTCAGTAATTTTAAGAATTTCACTTATGAGGATAAAATCTTCAGAAACCCTAGGAGACATACCAGAAAAAAAAAACATGACTCATCAGTGGAATTTTCCTAACTGATCTTCCCTGCCCCCTGCTCTATTTGTTCATTCGGAGGGTCTTCTCTGTAGATGCTGAAGATGTTGCCAGCCTAATTGGATCATTTAGGAGCTTGATGCCCCCATGCTGTAGCTCCCCCCATAAGCACCCAGGCCTCCTGTCATCCACCCTGACTCCTGGGCCCTGAGATAATGTCATTTGTAGAGAGGCTGCCGATGACACATATTACCACCGGACGTTCAAGTTTCCTTGGCAAAGGCTGGTTCCTGTACATCTTCTGAAAGTGTTCTTTTCATCAAAACTAAGGCACAAATGAGCCATCTCAGATGACATGTGTAGATTTCTTGTAGATGAGAATCTGAACCCCTGGGTTTGCAGGCCTCGGCTGGGTAGTGAGCACCCTGAGATCTGTGTGTGTAAGCCCTAGCATGCAGTATGTGCCCTGCTCTATTTGGGAGGGAGGTGGGTACAACTGGCTTCTTCCCTTTTATAGGTTTTCTTGAGACTTTGCCAAAATCCACTTCAAGCTATTTAAAGATTAAGAAGCACATTTTTGAAAACTTGATTTGATGTAATTCCAGAAAAAGACAAATACATTTAGAAGAGGCAATGTAAAATCCTAAAAGACCCAGTTGAAAGAACATGTTGATGTTTAATTAAAAGCAGTGGGCACGAATGGATTCTGCACATTTCCGAGGATCAAGTTACCTGGAAAGAAAGGAAGAATGTAGGATGGGTATAATCTAAACAAAAAGGGGAGTTCAAATGAGAACTTTAAGAAATTAAAATCAAAGGGATGCTTCAAAAAGAGTGTCCATCTTGGGTTTTAACCTCCAACATTGAAATGAAAACAATTTTGAAAAGCTTAAGAAACAGACAGCACATATTTGGGCACGCCTCAGATCTCCTGGCCTCCAGCTTTCTGTGGGGAGCTCCAGTTGCCACCTTTTCTTTGCTGGGTCTATCATTTATTCTCAGCAACGTGCATCTAGGATTTCTTTCCAGCTCTCCAAAGTCATGCTGACTTGAAAGAAGAGGATATTTGCCACTGTTGTGAGGCCCTCACAGTTTGTGAGTCCAGTGTAATGATTAAAACACGTTGAGCAACAACCAAGGCACTCAGGTGTTTGCTCATGTTTCTCTTTCTTGTTCACTGCACGATGCTGGGTAAATTACTGTTTCTGGGGGGACTCAATTCTCTCCCTATAAAAGGATATTCTTTTCAGTGCTGTCCATAGGGACTTTCTGCAGAGACAGACATACCCTGTCTCTGTGCCTTCCAATATGGTTGCTGCTGGCTTGTGGCTGTTGAGTCTTAAAAAGTGACTGGGTGACTGAGAAATATGGTTTTTATTTAATTTCAATCGATTTTATTTATAAATAACCACATATAGGTAATAGCTAACATATTGGACAGAACAGTCTCAAATGATGTCTTGGTCTATTTTTGTTTGTGTGTATGTTGCTGTAACACAATCCCCAAGGCTGAGTAATTAAAAAGGTTTATTTGGCTTATGACTCTGACGGCTGGAGAGTCTGAAGCCCACGGGCTTGTCCTCTGGGTAGAGCCTCCTGGCCACATCACAGACGGCGATGATGCAGGAGTGTGTGGACAGAGTGTGCGACAACATAAGCAAGAGGGTGAGTGGAGGAAGGTGAGCTGGCCTTGTAACCATTTCGACTTTAACTAATCCAGTCGGGCAACACCTAACACCTCCCGAGAGAGGGCTTTAGTCCCTCCCTTGCAAAAGGTGGCACCCTTAGAGACCTTCCCACCTCCCCACCTTGTAAAGGTTTCCAGTAACATTTCACTGACGACCATGCCTCAACACACGAACTGTTAAGGGATGAACAACAATCACAGCCAAGCAGATGACTATTGAAATCCCTTAGAATCCTAAAATTCTGTAATTCTATACTCTGCTGCTTAGACTTGCAAATCTATCACAAATATTTATCACACTATTATTCAGGGCCTTGCATAATCCAGGACCACTTTTAATTCCTAAGGAAACAAAGACAAGTAAGGCAGAGTCCTGTTCCTTAAGAGCTATTGGTTGAAACCCCCGTTCCAAAATGTGAAACTGGGGGAGGGGGAGCGGGCAAGGAGGTAGTGGAATTAGAGTAAATTACGTACATGTATATATCTGCCAAAGTGAACCCCATTATTCTATCTGACCGATATGCACTAGTAAAAACTGGGAAAACGTAAAAAAAAAGAGAGCTGAAAATCTTGTAGGAGAGAATCATAAGCTTTTAAAATTTATACACTGGCCAGGTTGGCACCCTTGAGAAAATAAGAAGTGAGCCAGCCTTTGTCCGTATGCATACATGGGGCTTTGACATCCGCTGTGCAAAGGTGCACTGCCAGACGGTTTGTTCCATGCGTGTCTGTTCCACTTTTTCTCTTTAACCTCAGAAGCTAAAAGTAACCTGGACTTTCGCCAGTTGCTGAGTCAAAACTTGGTTATTTTTAGCTATGGGAGCCTTGAAACCTAGTTAGAGTAAATGACCTAAAGGAACAGGGCTGAAGGGTTCAGAGTTTTATGCAGCAAACAGGAACTGTGTGCATTCTGAGCATCAGACCTTGGGTTAGGCAGCGGGGAGATGTCTGATAGGTGTGGTCTGACCTTCCTTTTGGAGACTGAAATGGCCTTCTACTGTAAAAGCTGGATAACACACAATACATGGAGGTAATTTCAGATGGTCTAGTTAGAAAAGAGTATGGTGGTCATTTATTCAAATAGTTTTTAAAAATAAGACTAACACAACTACATCTACTGTTTTTCAGCTTGTGGTCTCTGTGCAGCTGTTGTTATGGGAATAGTAAACTTGGGGTTAAAAAATGAGTTCCAGACCTGGCTGTGCTATTTACTTCAATATGAACTTGGAGAAGCACAAGCAAATACTGGGGATGGAGTAAAATAATGTGTATGAAAAGGCCACATAGTTGTGAAGCACCGTCCAGTGGTGGTAAGCTTCTGTTACTACTCAGTAGCTCCTCAGTCTCCTTGGGGATAGAGTTGGCTAGCTGCAGCCCTCTTCTACAGCGCACAGGAGGAAAGGAGAGACCCTGGGGAGGGGATGAGAACACATGGATGCATATCTAAGGGATACTATGGAGCAGGGTGTCTTCAAACAGACTTCTTTGGAGACCATGGCTTCCCTGGTAGGATTTATGCTACATGTAGTTAAGAGGCCAGCTGTATAGTAGATCTAATGGTAATTTAGTTAGAGCTATCTGATTTTAACTATTCTCCACACTGGGATTTATATGAAGAGTTTCTGAAGTATAATCTACAGACATATGTCATGTCATATATATATATATATATATATATATATATATATATATATATATATATATGTATTATTTGAAACTGGTTTGGTGGTTGCTGAGGGTGAGTAGCCTGGCTGTCCAAGGGAAAGTGGTTACAGAGCATCGTAGCAGCTCAGGCCAAGTTGCCTCGGCTTCAGGACTAGCTTCCTCTTGGAATAAAGAGGATGTGAAGCACAAAGGCAGGTAAGAATCCATGGAGAATTCTTGGGGTGCAATAGGAGAACAACAGTGGCTACATCAGGCATTTAACCTTATTTACAGCACTATAATTCCTCTTGTGTTGCCCAAGTCCACCTATTCCTCTTCTTGGAAAGAAGAAGAGACAAAATTGAGACCAACTAGTTCTAAATTATTTTAAATTATGAATATAAGCCTTGAGCCACAGCACAGTATGTTAGAAAAGGCCTAAACTCATTTAATCATCCAACACTCTAATTTAAAGAGAAAACCAAAGGTCAAGATGATGAAGGGATTTCCCTAAGGTCCTAGAGGCCCTGGTGGCTGGGCCCTGGTGACCAGTTTCGAATCCTCTTGTAGATGACTAGGGAAGGGCGGTCTGAGGGGAGGGTGGACTGAGTGGTTCTTTCCAAAGCTGCTCTTCCACTTTTCTGCACAGAATGCCTCGTCTGTATGGAGTCACTGACCACTCACACTTGTGAAGTTGTGAGTGTATACTAAATGTCTGCACCAGTGCAAGCATTCTATCACACGGCTTCATCAAATTCTTGGTGCTCAACATCTCCCATGTGCCCTTGCATGACCCTCTCCCCACTCTTCTCTCAATATGGAATGTGCGAAGGGCTCCCTAGCATCCTGAGTTCTTTCGATTCCAGTTTGTGGGAAGCGTGGTGACCTTGAGGGAAGAAGTAAGCTGTTCCAGTTACTTTTTCATTGCTTGGACAATACCCAGCACCCACAAGTTAAAGGAGGAAAAGTTTGTTTTAACTCATAGTTTCAGGAGGTCTTGGTCCACTCATGTTGGCTGACAATGGTAGAATAGGTAGAATAGTCTGGCAGAGGGCCTAGATGGAAAAAACCTGCTCATCCCACAGGAAACGGAGTAGAGAGAGAGAAAGGGAGGAGCTAGTGTATACCCTTTTCAGTCAAGTCCCCACCATCTGGCCTTTTCAGATCAAACTCCAGTACTCCGCCCCTTCTGAATAGGCCCCACCTCTTAATAGCACAGGAAATTGATGGATTAACCCCTACAATTGAATCATTTTTCAAACATGAGCCTTTTGGAGCATATTCCAGATCCAAATCTCAACCCAAGCAACATTGGTACACCTATACCTGGGGTTCTATTGCTGTGGGGTTGCCGCTACAGGCAGCATCCCTGTGTTGCAGACCGTAGCTCCCACCATGAGGTCCCAACTTTTGGTGATGTGAATGCCTATACATGTTCCACGGCTCTTCAGGCCAAGTCTGGTTGCCAGCCTTGGGACACGGTGTCCTTCTTTTGGTTTTGCTACATCTTCTATATTTCTTCATAATTTTTTTTGTTAAATCCTCATTGAATTATCCACATTTGAGTATCTGATGGATGTACAACATGACGACCCATGAGATAAATCCATTTATTGTTCCAAATAAATGCACATGAGGAAATTAAGATGTAGAAAGGTTATGAGTTGTGCCCAAAGTCACACAGCAAGTGAACCCAGAGAATTCTAGAGGTGTTGCTCATGAACAACCCATGATTGCTCCTCTTGGAACAAGTGAGGTGGGACAGAGAGAGGATGGGTGGCCCAGCGCTTGACTTCCATCACAGAAAATGTCCTGCCCCCTATCCAAAGTTCCTTTGAGATCTAGACATCCTCATCTGCCCATACTGCCTAACAGCCTGACCAAGAAGGGTCACGAAGGGCTGGCAGGCAGCCTGTAAGAGGTGACAGTACGCTAAGGTCTAGAAATGGTGGGTAGCAAAATTTGCTTCTGTGGTTGAAAAGAGAAAGCGAAGTAGAGACTAAGACAACCCCTAATTAATTAAAGGAGCAGAAAAAAGCCTCCCGGATGTTTTAGAGCGAACAGCTTCCCCTCGATGATTTCATTTGGTGGTGATGGTTTTGTCAATACGACACGCTGCCCGGAGCCACATCTTCTGTCTGAGAACGTTTTCCCCCTCCGAGTTGCACAAGCTCAGCCGGGGAGTGACAGAAGCCAGCCTATAGTTTTGCTGACCTACTTCCTGGCTGGTTTTCCAGCCAGCAGTCCACGCGTCATCCATTTTAACCAGCTTTTCAAGGTCAGGACTTTTCAATGCAGAGGCTGGTTTTTGCTTGACACAAAGCCAGGTACCATCCATTGTCCTGTTTACTAAACTTTCAGTGTTCCCTTTCTTTAGGTGAGTGAAAAATATGGGCTGGGCTACTGCTTAGGACAGATAACAAATGCAGCTGCTTTGAGCCTAGATTGGCCACTTGGTCTGTACTTCAGGTACTTAAAAAGCAGGTTTTCCGCTATAACAGACAGCCTGGGCATGGCCAAATGCAAACAGGGAAGGATAGGGCGCCCCAGGGGACGGCTGCCTTCTCTTTTTCCATGACGCACGCAAATGTATGCTCCACATAAACACAATGTCTTATTTTTCGCTTTTATGAAAGAATTCTAGGAAGCCTGCTCTTCTCAGGTAAAAAGCACCTGCTTTGTGTATCTATTACTGTACCTTTCATCTTGACAAAGCTTTGTGAGAAACTTCCAGCTGGGGCTACATTTTTCTCTGGTTTGATAAAGATAAATTGTATTCAATGAAAGAGAAAGAAGAAAATTTTCTTGATTATTCTCTAAATAAAACGTCAGAGGAATTGTAATTTTTTTTTTCCGTCAGTACTCAAAGTAGTGAGTCCCCTTTCAAAATGACCCCGAGTTTTCTGTGTTGCTCAGCACACTGTAGCTTTTTCATCTGAAGAGAAGCTTGCGCTCCCCTGGGTTCTGTGAAAGCTCATTAGAGAATAAAGGGGACAGTGCTCTGGCTTCGTGTGTCTGTATTTTTGTGGGCGGTAGGGTCCAGGTGACATGAGAGGGTAGCTGAGAGCCTGGCCCGCAGAGTGGATCTCAGCCTTTATCCTTGGGAATCACGTGAAGTTTGACAAATTTCTCACATTGCCGTGCCTCAGTTTCCCTACCTAGACTTTAGAGATAATGCTGGTACCCTTATGAGATGTGCGAGAGGGAGACGTAAGGCATTTCAACCAGTGTATAACGTATGGTTAACTTTTAATCTGTTGGAGCTGATACTATACAAGTGCCATAGAATGGGTCACATGTAAGTAACAGAAATGCATTACCCACAGTTTCAGAGGCTGAGAATTCCATAATCAATGTGGAGGCAGCTCTGATATCTGAGGACCTGCTCTTCCTAGTTGACGCTTCATAGCTGTAGTATCCCATGAGCAAGCTCCCTTGGGATTCTCATACAAGGGCAATAATGACTTATAAAGGTGGCATCCTACTTACCCTCTCATCTCCTGAAGGCCCCACTTTATGTTACTATTGCATTGAGGATTATATTTCAACATATGGATTTTAGAGAGAAATAAGCATTCAGATCATAGCAACTTTTAATAAATGTTGACAACTATTTACTGTGAGAAGATCAGAAAGTCAGGAAGAAATGCAACTCTGTGTGTATGTATGTGTATTTGTTTGCATGCACGTATGCATGTGTACATGAATGCATGCATGCGTATGTCTGTATGTACATAGGTACAGAATCGATGTGTTGCTTGCTAGCAAGAGGGTCTGTAGAAACAGAGAGCAGAAAAGAAGGGGTTGCCATATTTTCTTAAGAGTTGAGATATGTGTATCCTGAGTGCTGATTGTCTTTCATTACCGACTTTCAACTCAAGCAAAAGGACTGGAAGAGACCAAGCGCCTCTCCAGCCACTGTCCTTGCCTGGGCAGTGTCATATAGTTTTCTGAGCAAAGTATTTTGTTTCAGTAGAACTACTGTTTTGGGCTTGCAACCTCCTGCAGCTGTGTAACACGTGTGTTGTGTGATCTACTATGCTGGGCATGCCTCAGTGTTGTTGTCTAGGTTTTCTTTTACCGGGTCTGGAGCCAACGACAGCCTGGGGATCTGACGGAATGGACTAATCAGAATATAGCTGCTTAGGGCTTCATGGATTGAAGTCAAGAACACTTTGACCTTGCCATTTTATTCCAAGGTACTGTGAATACAACGATATAATTGTATTTTTAAAATGTGTTTTTCAGCTAGACATGGTGGTGCATGCCTGTAATCTTAGTACTCTCAGAGGCTGAGGCAAGAGGATTTTAAGCTTGAGACCAGCCAGGCCAACTAAGAAACTTGATGAGACCCTGTATAAACATAAAAAATAAGATGGGCTGGGGATATAGCTCTGTGCAAAGTTTCTGGGTTCGATCTCCAGTGTACACACACACACACACACACACACACACACACACACACACACACGATGTGATGTGTTACTAGCAATCCCAGTAATCCATTTTAATTTTCTGACAAATATTCTAGTACAAAAACACTTTGGCTTTTCATTTTTAATGGAATGATTTTTATTTGGATCAGAAGCAGAGGTAGACTGAGAAAGTCAGAAAAGGAAAAAATAAAAGAAGGCTGATAGGGGAAGATAGAAAAGCAGCAGAGAAATACACAGGGGCACCTACACAAACAGGCAGACTCAAAGACATGGAGAAAAACACGGGACCAAGACAGACTGGAAGAAAGTGGAGGATTTGAGGTGGCAGTCACACAAAGAGCAAGGATGACAGAGAACGCAGGCGAAGAAAGGTCACACACAGATACAGAGACAGAAACAGAGAATGTTCACACTCACACCATACCGAGGAGATGACAGTTGTTCTGGTGTATTGACTACTAAATTTTCAGGTATAAGAGAATCAAAATACTGTTGGGGTCAAACAACAGAATTGAATTACCTTTAGGATCAAAATGACAGAATTAAGGTCAAATATATAAAGTTCCTCACAAGATGCTTAATGATTAGAAATTGTTTGTTTTAATAGAGTCTTATTTTAGCCAATATACAGGCAAAATAAGCCCCTTTCCTCGTTGGATGATCACTTTCCTGGAATCTTTTCTTTCCCCTCCGGGGTGGATTCATTCTCACTCCAGGACCTTTTCAGTCACTGGCATGTTCCAGTCTTTTCCTTTTGGATCCTGAGGTCCAAGAGGTAATGTAGATCCTGAGGTCCAAGAGGTAATGTAGCTGGTGCTCTCTCTATACGAGGGAGCTTGCAGACATTGAAAAGATTGAAGGGGTGGGGGCTGGTGTGCAAAGGAATTTGGTAAAACAGACAGAAATGACATGTCCGTGACTGAGGCACCATTTAATGTGAGAGTCATACTAAACAGTATTTTATATAGCTGTTCCAAGATCTCAAAATCCTTATGGTTTCTTAAATCCCAAGGAAATGGGCTCAAAGACACAGAGAATGTAAACTAGATCTTTGAAATTCCCTTTGGTTATTCTCAAGAAACTTATTTCTGCAGAAGTGCCTTCTGATTGACAAAAGCTCACTTTTATATTCACAGTCTCGCCCTGTCAAGGTCTAGTCTAAAACTACCTTCAGAGAATATTGTGCAGTAACTTTTAAAAAGCCCAAATCCTCTCGATTTTTGCATTTAATTTATTGTTTTCCTGTGTCAGAGCTTTCCTTTGTACATAACCAAATTCCAGTTTGGAGTGCCTATCGTACACCACTAAGCCATGTTGTTGGAAGGCATTTTTTAATTTAGAGCTTGAAATTCCCCTGGTTGACTTTCAAGTCCCTTGTCCTTTGGAAATTTATATAAAATTTCCCACCCCCTCCCAACCTCCTACTTTCTACTCCCTTTGGAAGCAGTTAATTAATTTCATTTCTCAAAGATGCTTTGTTTCCTTAAGTAGTTCAGTCTGGCTAGTCTTCCTCTGGGTATCACTTTTCACCGGTACTTCACGCAGGCTCATTCAGCAGTAGCTCACTGCGGGCCAGTTGTCTCTGTTTGGTAGGACAATGGCTTACGAGGTCAAAGTCAATATACATCACTCATAAGTGTCTGATTTGTGCCACGCGTTCGGGACAACAAGGCTTGACCTGTGTAAAATCACATCTCTACCCCCAAAGACCCCGTAGATGTGACTGAAGCTTGTGGGTTCTCACTGGCACTTTGGGCTATTTTATACTGAGTGTAAAAACATGAGAGCTGGTGGGCAAGACCCAGGCAGCACCTTTGACAGGGAGTTGGGAGAGAGGACATTGTACTCATCTGTCAAGCCAACGGCACTATAGATGGGAGATAGAATCAAGACTCAGTTAGCAGACCAACACAAGATTAGAGAGGGATTACGGTAAGCAGGTTCCAGGATGCCTGCTGTGGGCTCTTTCGGGGTGTTGACAATTCAGATTTATGGTCCCACAGGTATGTAGCTCATAGGACACAGTGCAGGTGACCAGAGGTTGGATTAAAGGAAGAATCTGTCTCCCACCCTCCTCCCTCAATAATGAGGGAAGCAAACAGAAATTCAGTACAGATGTTTATTGTTTTGGTGAATAAAGTTGCCATTATCAGAGTTATATTGTGGCCTCGTGGCCTTAGAGTGGTGGTAGCTCCTTTATAAACTCCAAGTAGTTTTCAGGTTTGAGAGCAAAGGTGTTCTCTAGGAAGCGTTATCTTGGTGATAGCTACACTGCAGTCAATATTTTGCAAGGGTTGCAGGAGGTCCATGCTTTTGTGCACTTTCTGCACCCTTTGCCACTTCCAGGCCCTGTGGTCTCAAGCTTCCCCTATGGCATGTACAGCCTGAGGTTGGATGCAGGTGGGTCTTTTGGTGCAGGAGACACACATAGGAGTTTCCCAGACAGTCTCAAGCCATATCAGGCATATTTGGGTATAGACCTTCTCTTCCTTTGATATGAAATTAATTAATTTCATCTGTAATTGGATTGAAGCATCTTTCTGGAAAGGGAGATATTTGGATTAGGGTGTTTGGCTGTTGTCTTAGAATACAAAAACTTCCGTTACATAAAAAGTAATTCTGCTTCATTTGGGAATTCATGAGAAAGACAGATGACATTCTAACGTAAGCCAGCATGAGGCATGGATGGCAGGGGTCACAGATGACTGGTGAAGCGACTTGCCAGTAGAATATGGCAGAAATGACAGTTCTTGACCTAAGTTTTGGAACGGCCAGGTGAGAGGAGAGGCACAGCAGCTGGGACTGAGCTGTTTCAGCACTCTGAGTCTACCCCGCTACACGCCAAACTGGTCAGCAAGCATCAGATGCCTGCAGACAGCAGCGTTGCACAGAGCAAAAGGGTTGCCCAGCTGCACCCAACTGAGGTCCAGAATCAAGAAATCAAATGAAACCATTATTTTAAGCTTTTTAATTTGGAGTGGTATGTTATATAGCAATAGATCACCAAGACTAGAGACATACCCTTTAGAGTTGCATTTATTACAAGGACTGAAAAACAGTGACTCAGAGACCATATCTGACCTGTCCTTTGCACAGTTTTAAGAGAACAGTGTTTAGCCAATCTGTTTAAATTTGTCTATGGCTGCTTCTGCACCAAGGCAGAATTGAGTCAATGCGACTGAGCCAAACTAAGTGTGGTCTGATCCTGTCACCAGTGCTTCTTGGTGCATGGTCTGTTACACTAACTTACAAAAAATTGAAACATAAGCAGACAAGTCTGTGTAGTATCCAGTGTGTAAAAACCACTGGAATTGGCTGATTCAAACATGGAAATAGTATTTAATACTGTAACACATGGTGGATCTACAATGTACATTGCTCCTATGATAGAGTACCACAGGATAAGTCTGTGGCAGGTTATTTAATGTTTAGCAAAAATCCCATTTTCTTTCTCTAACCCGTGGGAAGAGTATACTTCTTTATCACTCCCATGTACTTATATATATATAAAGATTGCTTCAGTCTGTAGAAGGCAAAAGAACATGATATAGCAAAGGTTTTGAATTCATTTGTATGATTTGCCTTGATCTTTTGAGTCCCTGCTACCCACCACGGAAAAACATGCTCTAGTGAGCTGTAGCTGATGGCACCTGAGTCTCAGGATGAGTTACAACAGAAAGAATAGAACTGATTTGTGGTCATGATGGAAATTGGGTCAGATCCAACTGAGTTCAGCAGAGCACGACAAATCTTCAAACCCAGGACAGACAAATGTTTCTTTTTCTTTCTTCTTCTTCTTTTTTTCTCTTGGCAATCCACGAGTAGCCGGCTGCTGTTAGTCAGTGACATTTTTGGAGTTGTTTATTACACGGCATCTGTGCAGTCAGAACTAACTAATACAAAGGCAAGAGACATAGAGAGGAAATAATCTATACATTGGGATACTGGCCCATGTAGCTTCTTTGTGAAAATTAGAAAATGTGGCTGTCAAAACGATTTATTGTCTATTCCAGAAAGTTGCCACATAGAGATTAGGACTGTAGCTCAGTGGTAACGTGTTTGCCTGGCATGCACAATACCTTTGGCGTGCCATGACGAAACCCTTGGTTACTAATTTTGCCTATATTGTTGTATTCCTTCATGGGAGAATTTTAAATATTTTCCTTGCAGTTAGAGTCTGATTGCAAAGGTAGACTGGTGAAAAAGTAGTCTTCTGAGAAGGTGAGAAAAGTTCAGTTACAATATTAAGATCATTACTATGATTTGTTGGTAGTGATATTCTACAATTGCTGGTCCTTTCAGTGGGGACAAAGACAAGAACAAAATCTTCTTTCTTTGTCCCTTTTCTGTCCTTTTTTTTCTTCTATGGTGAAAGGATAAGTAGACCCTAGTTCACATAAGAGTCATAACTGAACTGGGTATGACTTCAGTAGTAGTAGTAGTATTATCTGAATTAGTTCAGAAAGAGGAGTATAATTTCCCACACTGCTTCTGTACATTTTGGTGGGCACATATCACACAGGGTAATGAAAATATCTGTGGATGCAGTAAAAATAAAAATAAATAAAAAATAGGCTTTGAATTCTGGCCCTGAAATTTATTGATGCCTTGAGTTTCAATCTCACGTAGTAAAATGACAGGATTAATTTTGTTTCAAATGGTTGTCATGAAGATTTAGTGAGATCACGTACAAGAATAGTCCAGAAGAATGTGCTCTATAGCAGGCATTTCCTGTCAGTATCCTTTCCACTTCTCTGTAGACCAATAGAAAAATTTGCAGAATCAAAAAACATGTACTTACAGCGTCTTTTCTTGTCTCTTTTTCTCATTTTTGGTGTTTTTTTTCCACTTACATTTTTCTATTTCCTACCTTCTTGCTGCCACCATGTGAATGCACAAGTTTATAATTTTTCCTCATGCAAAGTTGTAAAAACAAGTACACGATTGTAATACACGGGGTCCTCTCTCAATTATACCTGGGAAAGTCTTCATGGTTATCAAGTCCCCACAGACAGGAAACTGGGAGTCCTATTCACACTGTGTACACAGGGCCTAGGCGCTACCAAGCATGTGATGGGCAAGCAGTGGTATTTATTGAACTTAAATTGCATCATCCAATAATAAGTGAAAGCATAACTGAATTATCTACTTTTTTACCTAAACATTTAGTAAACGTTTAGTGCTTGTCTGCTGCCTGTATGTCTGAATTTATGGCTAAAAGTAGAGATGGTGATCTCGGAGATTTTACCTAGAAAGTAAATACTCTGTAGTTCTATTCTTCAAGCTTCTGCACTAACTTAAGATGTCCTGCAAAGAAGGCAAACAGAATAAATCATACACCAGCGCCGGTGTGAGGCTGCAACTAAGCTCTAAATCTTAATTAACTAGTTACTTAATTTATTTTAAGACAGGATCTCACTCTATAGTCCAGGTTGCTCTTAAACTCACCATGGAGCCCTGCCTGGCCCTGAACTCATAGCAGTCCTCAGCTTCTCAAGTGCTGGGATTCCAGGCAGGTGCCATCATGCCCAGCTTATCTGGTTCTTGCTAGGCAAGAGATTTAACCATAAAGCTACACCTGTAGCCCCTTAAACCTAATTTTAAAATGTGCATTACTCAAAGCGCTACCTTTCAAAGATTTTAGTGACTGAATTTCCAAAAAGTAAATGTTATATAAATTTGAATTTATAAAATGAAGCGCTAATAATATGTGGCTTTTTATCTATCGTAAGTTGAAGATCCTGTTAAGATTTAAACGGAATAAATGTCATTTTAAAAATAAGTAATTGCTGTCTTTTCAACCATTTTTAGGCCTGATATAAACTATTTGGGTATCTAGATCTGATGTAAGTTACCTGTATCACCTCTGGTCTCGTTAAAACTTTCCCGCCTGTGTGATGGCTGGTAATGCAGCCTACTGCTCACGTTTCAACACATCCACAGCGACCGGCACCGTGGGTCAACACGAGAGTCATGTAAATAAATTCGCTCCCTTTAAATGTGCTTCCTTTAAACTAGCCAACCTGCAACTCTCTAGTAAGCCGAAGGGACAACTCTCAAGAATCTTAAAAAAGGCATGATCCTGTGTTCTCTTTTCTTTCTTCCCTTCTTCCCTCTTTCGTTCCCTTTCCTTCCCTGCCTCTCCTTCTCTTCTCCCTTGTACTCCTGAGCATCACTTTCCCCACTCCCCAGCATTGCTCACCTACCAAGTGGCTGTCTTGGCTTATGGTCACTCTTAGAAGAGACAGAGAGCTCACGACTAAATTAAAAAGAAACCATAAGAACACACAAATCACAACACAACTGTTGAGAAATCATTACAAACACTTTCTGCAAAAATCCAGATAGTAACTACTTCTGGTTATCCGGTTTTTATTGCAATTACTTAGACGACTGAAGCATAAAAACAGCCAGGTATTAAAAAAGGAAACGATTGAGTGTGAATGGGTTTCAATAAAACTTTCTTTACAAAGCAAGTAGTGGGCTGGATTTGGTGTGGAGACCGTAGCTGTTAACCCATGGTCTACAGGGAGGAGACAGGGAGGGCTGTGTAATCCCTCGGCCTGGGCAACCCACTTATTCCTCTCTCCTTTCATCAGGATCTTTGATTGTAAGAGAATTAGGGACAGCCCCTACGTCTTTGACTGTTGGGAAATTAAGTAAGATAGAAAATACAAATACGTACCTTTGTCATAATTATTTTTGGTAAGTTTCCCCCCGAAATAGCCAATGTTGCAGTTTACTTCTCTCTTTTGTATTGGCCTGATCAAATCGTTCACCTACTTGAGCTAGTAATTTCTAGCATTTAATATTTAGGTAAAAAGAACAACCACCTAATGCTTTCAGGGGGATTTATGTGAAAAAAGAATTTACTAACTTAGCTGACACTCTGGAGAGCAGACTCTGCAGCCCGAGCCCTCCTCCCCGCTCCCTTAACATCGTCACTTTCGATGTGAGTTATTCCTTCGCTCTATTCTCCCTCATCCAAATTAATTAGTTTCCCAAGTAGTAAAACATGGTATGAGAATTGCTCCCTGCTTGCGGAGACCCCAAGTGCTCACTCCTCGTCTGTGGTTAAGGGGGCTTTGCACAAAAGGCCTCAGCAGACAACTTTGGTGCTCAGCCAGGGAAGGGATCAAATTGACACAGCCAGAGTTTTGGAGGCAGACAGATGTGGGGTTGAATTTTGTCTCCTGTCCTAATAAAGTGATTAAAATTTGAGCAAGCAGTAAACTTCTCTTAGTCTTCATTTCTTCCTGTAAAACAATAGTGACAATCATTCCTACCTCACACCGTGGTTGAAATGAGCAGAATAAAACATACACATAAAAGCTTGGACCAGGGACTTGCACATGGAGACCCTGTGTTTCTCATCTTTGCTCTGTCCTCAGAAGCTTAGATTTGTGTCTAGTACCTAAATATTGACCAATGGATGGATGATGATACTCATTATTATTTTTATCATGCTTCATGTAGAAACATACATTAATCTCTATTATCAGCTCCATTTACTGTTGCCTTCAACCTCTCCTTATGTTACTACCCTCGCTGGAAACAAGTCATGCATAATATTTTTAATGCTTTGCTATTTTGAATCCTACTTACAATTTCAGGGTTTTCCAAGTGGCTGGCACGGAGGGCCATGGAGATTAGTTACCTGGAGTTTCAACGTCTCCCCCATTTCCTTGCTGATGGTGTGTAAAACATTGGAATCTATGGGAAATGGGATTAATAAAAGCTACCTGACAGGCCGGTTGGGAGGATTAAGTACCCAGTAATGTCTTAATACATCTCAGTAATATTTGTGGCCATGCCTGTTTATTCTGTTCCAGGGAAAAATATAGAAAGCAAGTAAAACCTGTGTTTGGTGCTTCCAGAAACCCTTCCTCATCTTCCAAACTGTATCTCTTTTGGGTTATCAGAGTACCATTTGAATGTTCATTCATACCACTTTGAGATGTGGCTACTTTGGAGTAGGAAGCAGGGTGGACAGCGTGATGGTAGTCATTGTAGAATATGTTCTGGCCATTATTGCAAATTCGAATGGTATGTTAGTCCATTTTTGCATTACTGTGATAAGATGTCTGAGGCAGAATAACTTTAGAAAGAAAAGAGATCAATTCACAATTTCGTAGACATAGCACAGTTTAGTAGGCATAGCACAGTCTTTTGTCAAGGGTTCTTCTTGGCTGTGATAACTTCATAGTTATGACAATGGTAGCAGTGTGTATGTAGGGGGAAGAGATCAAATTTTGAAAGAGGAAACCCAAGAACGATTCAGAGCTTGGGTTTGTTCTCAAAACAACTCACCTTTGCTAGAGGTCAGGCATCCAGCGAGAGCTACTTTTCTCTCTTCAAAAGGCAGCTAGCTCCCCAAGGACTTAAGGACGGCCTTAGGGCCCGCCTCCTTATGGTTTCATCACCTTCCACATTGCCATATCGAGAACCAAGCTTCCAACACGTGAGCCTTCTGGGAACACACTCAAACTATAGCCAAACCATAGCAAGTGTCTACGGAAATTGGCCAGGACACGTATACAACAAATGATACAGGTTAAGTGCTCACTTTCAGTTTCCTAAAACATGTCACCTTCTGAAAACATCTTTAATTTTCCTGCTTCTGGTATGAAAATGGGCACAGGGGAATAGTCCTCTACTATAGCATTCTTTAATGTGGGCTATAAACCCCTGCGGTGACTGAGACCATTTCAGGAAGTTCACAAGGTCAAAACTATTCTCCTAGTAGTGCAAGTAGTTACTTGCCTTTTCCACACTCTACTGGTGTTTGGTCTGACGGTGAAGCTTCTGGCTGTTAACCACAATTCAAGGCAAAGGCACCAAATCATTCTAGTAGTTTCTGGAATCTTCACTACCATGGACCCTCATTAAAAAGCTCATCATGTTCATTTAAAAATGCTCTTGATATGTATATCTTTTAAAACATCCTATGTGATAAAATCGGAAGTATAGTATATAGAAAGCCCGACTGTGACAGCTATCTCAACCAAAAGCCCTGTGCAATTGCTTGAGTTGCAACTTTTTTTGGCTATTTTCCTTCTAGGAGAAACACTTTTACCTGAAAAAATGATTGGCAGTCAAACAATTTTATTTAATCTTGTGTATCTGGCAGATATTTTCTGAAAAAGGATGAAGTTAGCCTGTCACTTCAAGGAAAACAACTGTCATAATTTGTTGCCACTGATGAAGCTTTCAAGAAATATTAAAATTTAGAAAAACTTCTATCTGCTTCTGTGATCTTGATAACATGCTGATACTTTAAAGACTTTTCTGATGAGATCAGAGTGAAAACAAACATGCTTTTTTGATATACAATGAAATGTATCAACATTTAGAAAAATACGTAACTCAGTGAGCCAGTATTTTTGAGATGACTAATCAGTGGTTATAAAAATGGGTAGAAAACATACTTAAAATGTAAGACAAGACCAATGGATTTTAATGTAATAGAGTATGATTAATTGCTTTAGATTCCATATTGCAGCTAACCTGTAATAATTCACCACTAGTTGTGTGTTGGTGTGTATCAAAGAAGAATATCCACAGTTATTGGGAAAGGCTAATATAACGCATTTCTTTTTCTCCCCAGTTCTTGTACTGCATGGATTGGGTTATTTTCATATGCTTTATCCAAAATAATGCATCACAATGAATTGATTATAGATATGAGATTACAGCTGATTTGGTTAAACTTGACAAAAATCTTGACATTAAAGAGATCTCGACAAATATAAAACATATTTTTTTTTAAAAAAAAGATCAGTTACATTTCCACTAACCAAAGAGAACCATTTCTAATGTTTATCCACAGATGTTTTTGCATAGCTGTAATCGTATGTCCTTCTCTTCAAAAATGATTTTGTGTTTAATGTAATAAACATATTTTCAGCTATACCATACTTCTAATTTTTAATAGAAACTTCAGGGTAATCTACTCTATTCTTCTTTGCTTTGGTTTGGAAAGAAAGTTTTTTTTCTCTGAAAATCTTATTGCTGTTGATATAAACATATGTATATTTAATATTTTTTCATTTTAATATAATAATTATACACCTAACAGAGATAAACAAACTCTTTGAGCGCTTAGTAATGCTTAAGAATGTGAAAGAATCCCAAGGCCTAAAATATTCAAGAAACTCTACTCTAGTACAGGAAAGTCAGGAGCTCCCAAATGCAAAATGGCAGTTAGGGCTCGGCTCAGGGATGCAGGGACAAGGTGACGTGGAGGCTTGTGGCTCCTGTGGCCGTGTGCTCTGTTCAAGCCAGGTGTGCTTCAGTCCCTGCCATTTACTGCTACAAAAGGAAACCTGACTCCGACTGGCCAGACGCTCTCGTTTTTATGGGATTTCATACGAGACCTCTCAATTTAAATATTGGCAGTACATTTAAAAAGTTTTAGAGCCTGGAGCAGTGGTACATACCTATAATTCCAGCACTCTGGGAGGCAGAGGCAGGAAGATTTCAAGTTCAAGCCCAACCTGGACAGCTTAGTGACTTACTGAGAACCTGTCTCAATAAATAAGCAAACAAATAAAATAAATAATAAATAAATAAGCTGGGTTGTAGCTCAATGTGAAGGTCCTGGAATCAATTCCCAGTACCAAAAGGAAGAAAGCAAGCAAGAAAGCAAGCAAGAAAGGAAGAAGACAGAGAGAAAAGTAAGACAAAGAAAGAGTTGTAGCACCGTGAGTGGCCAGTAGAAGTCCACCAGGGGACAGGATGCTACCCGTGGGACCCTTGATGCAGCCTCTAAGGCAAGATTTGCAGCCTGATAAAGCTCTGTACTTCTTAATAGTGGAATATATGACTGTGATGGTAATACTTATTATTAAGGGTTTAAAGACTTAGTAAGGATTTCTGAATTCTGTGTAGGTGATAAAAAATCCTTTAAAAAATCACAAAAAGCACAAATTGCTAGAAACCCACCAACCATTGTATTCAACATGGCAGCCATTGTGCTGAAGCCATTGGGGAGCCTGGAGGAAGAAGGGAGGGCTTTTTCTTTCTTCCTCTTAATTTCTTTTCGGAAAATGAGTGCTTTTTGTCTCTGCCCCTCACTGTAAAGAACCAACCCCACGGCTGCACAATGGCTCTTTGTTTTATTACAGTGTGGTCCCGTTCTTCTGTTCTCAATGGTTTGCCTCCTTATAAATTGGAGACAAATGAAGCTATGCTGGATTCCTTAAAGTTCGGCAGCTTGTAGCTCCATTTGTGGCAAAAATGGAAAACAACTTAAAAGTAGCACAATTGAAAAATGCGTCACCATTGCTTGGATGAAATGCTCTTTAATTTAATGTAACAGACTAATTTCAGAGCAAACCAATCCAAAATGTGCTTTTATGTTCTTAAATCAAATGTCTTTAGATGTGTAAAGGGCAAGAAGTAACCAATATTACGTATATTTAAATTTTCTTCAACAGTTTTGATTCCGTTTATTTAAAACAAGCCCCGTCACAGCCCAGCCATCAATTGTTATTTTACTTGTAGCAGCAATTTATGGCAGGTTTTTCTAAGTGCTGGAATAATTCATCTTTTTCATTTGTGTAATGTGAGATCAAGATCGATTTCTGAGGTCTGTGGTGTAAGGGGAAGAGGTAAAGTGGAGGCGACCCTCAAAGATTTGCGTTTCTCCTCCTTCCATCCGTATTTGCTATGTGATCAGATATTGAGTGAATTTCGAAGCTCAGTGAAACTTACGTTGTTCTCTTACAACTTGAGAATGGCGGGGCTGGTTGTGAGAGTTAGATGAGGTGGCATCCTGGCTGGCGGACCTCATAGCCCCAACAACATGAGATCATTTACTGAGAGCTCATAACCAGGTATGAGGCTTTGGTACAAATATCCTTTATGAATTAATTAATTCAGTAGAACAGCCTCTTGAGAGAAGGACTATAATTGTCCCCACAGATGAAGTAAATTGCTCAAGATTGCATAGCTTGGGGGCTGAGGAGGAGGATGTGAACCTTGTGAGTAGACCTCATTAACTTTTCTTCTTTTTCTTCTTAGCTTTGGACTCTTCCACTGTAAGACTGCTGGGTCTGTGATTTGAGAAACTGGGATAGAAGAATCGGTGGGTGGAGTTTCTCTATGACCTGTGTGGGCACCTTCCAGGAACACAGGGGCCGGTGGGAGCAGAGCTCCATTTCTACCCAAACCCCATGTATTATTATCACTCTGAGTGTAGTAAACCTTTTGATCATCAATTTCCAGGGACACACTTAGAAAAAATATACAGAAATTTTTTCCCAGTGGAACCAGTTATTTACAATGAGAAAGAAAAAGAATCTATTTAAAAAATTTTGACAACGCAAGGACTAAAAACTCTAGAAGATGTCTTCATATGACAGTGATTTATAGTATCATGTTCCATAATGAGAATATAAAAATTCAGTTTGCTACAATTTAAAAAATATACACAGCTCAGAAAAGTTCCTTTGAACTTCATAATTTGTTCTTGGTAATGTCAGTTACTTTCAGGTCGGCTGTCAGATTTGAGAAACTGCTAGGGAGTTTCATTTGTAATTGAGCTGTTGCAACTGGTGTAGTCAATTTGTGGTAGTACTATGGGTTTCCCCCCAGTAGACCCAGAAGTTCTGATAAATTTATTTCACATGTTTCTCATCAAAAAGAAAAAAAAATCAATGGTTCATTTATAGCTGTATATGCTGCATTATTGGGTATATTCCCTCAATAAGAGAGAACTTCTGTTTTTATTAGGCATTAATAAGAACCAAATCCTCTGCTTACAATTTTAAATTTCTGGTGGTTGGCAGAATTTTCCACCACTCAGCTTCTGTCTTCATATATTTCAAATTATCTTTCTTCTCCAGTACCAAAGTACTTGCCATGTTGCAGGTAGTAAGACCTGCTAATGTTTTAATAAGACCTCTGGGCCTGGTCTTGGGAGCAGATGAGTTGACACAGTGAGCTAGAGTTATGTTCCTGAAAGCCATTTCAATACCAGATTAACTGACATTAATTTCACAATGCACAGAAATGACTGTGGGCCACCAAAACCTATCCTACCAAACTAAAACTAAATGTGTTCCAGCTCAACCTCCCTCTATCTTGATATCTGAAATTCTTTCCAGCAATACTTACCACCAGGGCGATGCTTTCTAGAGAATAATTTAGAATTGAAAGGCTTACTTGTCTTGATATGTTATAGTTAAGCTCACATACCTTTACAATTCTTACCAAAAGCAGTTGAGCATATTGTCAGGAATCTTGAACTGAGCTTTGTGACTAACTCAAATAATTGGAGAAAGATCCTATCACTCATGGGTAGAGAATAGTTTGAGGACACATTATCTTGAAATGACTTTGGTTAGAGCTAATCACCTAACTCAGTAGGTTTAAGAAAAAGGAAGCAAAAATTTATCACAGTTTAGCAAGTAATATTGATGTTATGGCTTCAAATTATAAGCAATGAATGCCACTAAAAACCAGCCTTTTAAAGGCCACTTGAAAATTGTGTTCTACAGTTATGAGATTGGTACTTGTGGATTGGGATGAGATTTTAGTGCCAAACTTAGCAGTTGCTCTGGAAAACTATGTCACACAAGCACACTGCTGAGTTGTCTGTGAGTCTTTTAATTCAACTGTTTCATGAAGTGAGAGAATGAAAAAGGTGCTGTATGATTATATTACACAGTGTATTGTATTACACTGTTAATGTGTTGTTTTGTGTGCTTTAAAGTGTGTATATGCATAACAAAATTACTAAATTAAATGTGACTAGAGCGGATGATTTCAACCATGTCCTTGTATAATAAAGAGCCATGAAATCTCAGCGATAGAAGCACAGACATGCATTTCTCCCTTCTGTGGGGCAAGGCCACCTGGGCTGAGCAGGGCAGTTTGTGCTCTCTGGGCTAGGCTGTTGGCCGCAGGTGCTATTTAAGTTAGCATCAGGGGTTCTCATTCTTTTGAGGTCAGCAGGCTACCTGGGGGCATGTTCTTCCCCAGCAGTGGCCCAAGTCTGGGAGTCCAAGTTCTTTGCAGGTGCATCTGAGACTTCTGCCTGCACAAGACCCACTAATCACATGCTCTCAAGCAAAGCAAGTCATGTGGCTTACTCAAAGTCAAGAGGCAGAGGCGTCATTTCATTTATCTTGAGAGGGCAATAAATCTCATGGCCAAGCTCCGCAGCAGTGACCAGGGCACAGTCCATTCTGGAAAACAAGAGGTGATGTGACTAGCTATTGAATAATAACCGGATCTACCACTGCTTTGGCTTCTTAGATCTGCTATAACAAATTATTGCAAATTTGGTGGATTACCCGCAGAAATTAATTCTCTTGTAGTTCTGGAAGTTAGTATCAAATGGATGGAAATAAAGATACTGCCAGAGTGTGCTCTCTTCAGAGGCTCTTGAGAAGCCATTCCTTACTTTTGTGAGATTCTGGTAGCTGTTGTCATTTTGTGGCTTGTGCTCACACCACTCCAATCTTCAGGGCCAGCATCTTCAAGTCTCTACCCACTCCTCTTTTTCTATCACATTCTTTCTATGTGGGTCAGGTTTCCCTCTTACAAGGACCTTGGTGATGGCATGTAGCGCTCACCTGGCTAATGCCATTGCCAGGTAATGATCATTCCCATTATTGTAGTTGAGTCTGTGGAGCCTTTGCCATAACTTGCTCTGGAGGATGGAAACCGTGTAGCTTAGAGTTTTCAAGAGAATGGCAGCTCAAGGAAGCGCCTCCCCCAAGTTTGGGCTTCAGTTTTTATTCACTATAATGGAAACACGATGTAAGAGAAAGGTAAGTTAATCCAATAACATAATTTTATAAATGAAGTAAGGCTCTGATTAAGTTTTGCAAAAGTCATAGAATTACCACTAAACCTGGGACTAAGTGCAAGTCTTTTAAAGTCACCCTCAGTGGTTTTCTCACTTGAGAATGGGAGTATTTCTGAGAAATTCATTGAAAAAAGTATAGTATAGTCACTGCCAAGACAGTAGCGTAGTCATTAATTATCAGTATGTACTATACTTTTATGTGACTAACAGTGCAATGGGTGTGTTATACGTGAGAAAGGCCTTATGCTATGGTGTTATCGTGACTTTGATCTTACTAGCAATGGCAAGTTTCAGCTCCATTATAATATGGGACCATGACTGTATAGAACGGCCCTGCCTGCATGATGAAGATGAGCCTTCCTGTCATAAATCTGAAGTCCAAAACCGTGTGACATAGGGAATGGCAGTTGATGGAACTGGCATGGAAGCTGTGCTCTAGAACCAAGATGACACCATGAGGCTAGCTTGCAGCCTTGGCTCTGCTCCTTGTTAGCTGTTTGGGCATTAGTAACTCAGGGAAAGATATTTAACTCTTGTTTCCCTAGTTTCCTCATTTTTATATTTAATTTTTTAGGTGGCTTGAACCCAGGGGCACTCTACCATTGAGTATATCTGCCTTTTTTTTTTTTTTGACACAGAGTCTCACTAATTTGCTCAGGCTGGTTTTGAACTTGAGATCCCCCCTATCTCAGCCTCCCTAAGCGCTGGTATGACAGGACTGTGCCACTGTATGTGGTTTCTTTAAAATGGAGTTGTGGTACTGTTGACTCTATTTTGAGAACTAATGATGAAATACCTTGAAGACGTAGAGATAGTGCCAGTCATGCAGAAAATACTCAGTGCATGTCATTTGTCTCCTCAGATCCTTAAGGCATCCCGATTCCTTGCTTCCTACATCCCACTTGTTCATTTTTGTTTTTGACTCAGGATAACTACCTCAGGAGCCTTCCAAGAAATGTCTTCTTTCCCTGTTCATTTAAGCAAGCCACAGTCAGCTTTTACTTCTTTAAACAAAAATGGCTCCTAAAAATACTGGTGCTCACACCTAACATCTCTTACCATTTTGTGACATTTTATGTAATATAGTGGCTCAGGGAAAGATAGATAGATAGAGAGAGAGAGAGAGAGAGAGAGAGAGAGAGAGAGAGAGAGAGAGAATGACAGTATTCTGGCAGCACAAAATGAGAGCACACATTCTGTTTGACAAAAAAAATTAAAAATCAATATTTGAGGCAATAGGTACGAACAAGCAATGTGTACTGATGGTACTTTACATCTCTGGATGGAAGGTGAGCCAGTTAGATCTATATAAAGAAGGGAATAGACAAATTGATCCAGGTAATGATGTGTTGTGAAATGGATCATCATTAATATATTCAAGAGCTGGTTATCAATGCTTAAATTACCAACATATTGACTTAAGTAACTCTTATCTGCTAATGTTACTAGGGAAAATTGCTGCATTTCACCATATTTATCAGCTTGCATAGATCTAAATTTATCCATAATATGCGACTATAAATAAAAGTCAACCATTACATTTAGGGGAGAAAGATCATTTTGATAGTTATATTCCATCACATTAGAGGAAGTGAAACCTAATATTATACACCAAATACTCTTGTGGTTAGCAACTTGCTGTCTTTGTACTTTACATAAATTAGATATATAGCAGCAGGTTCAATTAACTCTACAGAATAAAGATTAGCAATTTCTTAAAGTGACTTCAGAATATTTCTGTGTAATTCTACAAGATGCCTTCATGCTATTCAATGAATGCAATAAATATTGTGGTAAAAATAGCATTTGCATTGAATTTGGAGCAGAAAACAGAGTCAATGGGAATATTAATAAATACTAAATCTCCAAATGAGTTTCCAAATCCATTAAGAGTTTTAATGCTGCATTTGAAGCTCATAACTCCAGGCGATTCCCTTCCTAACTTGACTTTGGAAAACGTTTACTTTAAGAAATGCTCAGTCATCTGTTTCACAAGCTGATTATCTTTACACCTGAAACTTTCCTGTAAGACAGTTGTTGGTGTAAAAGTTGACTCTACTTTCAAGAAGGCTTGATCTCATCTGCTTTGTGACTGAGAGGCACACAAAAAAGAAGATTGACCCCTTGAACTGGGAGGAATCTTAGCACACCATGTGTTGTTTTTTGTTTGCAGATTGTAGTCAAAAGGCTAGAAAGATAAAATTCCTGAGCCAAAGAAAAAGAAATTATAAAGATCAGATCTCAAATTAATGAAAATAAAATTTAAAACACAATAAAAAGATTAATGAGTCACAGAGCTGGTTCTTTGAAAGAATAAATGAGATTAAAAAACCTCTAGCTAAACTCACCAAAAGAAGGAAACAAAAAGCACAGATTAATGCACTTAGAAATGAAAAATGTAACATTACGAAAAGACTCTGTAGAAATTCAGAATATTATGAGGAATATTTTGAACACATATTCTAACAAGTTAGAGATTTGGGAAGAAATGAATGACTTCCTAGACACATACAAAATACCAAAATTGAATGAAGAAGACATAAAAATCTTGAATAAACTGACTACATGCGCAGAAATTGAAGGAGTAATAAAAGCTCTACATACAAATAAAAGCTCAGGACCAGACAGGTTCATAGCCGAATTTTTTCAGTACTTAAGGGAAGACCTAACTCCAATTCTACTCAAACTGTTTCATGAAGTTGAAAGAGAAGGAATACTACCAAACTCATTTCTGGAGGCTAGCATCACCTTAGTCCCCAAACCAAAGACTTAACCAGGAAGGCAATTTATAGACTGATATCCTTAATGAATATAGATGCAAAAATTCTTAATCAGATTCTGGCAAATAGAATCTAACACTATGATCACGTGGGATTAATTTTCATTAATTTATGATGTGATCTTTATAATTTCCTTTTTTCTACTGTTTTTTGGCTTAGGTTGTTTTTGTTTCTCTCAGGCCTTAAGGTGCATCATTAATGTGTTTATTTGTGACTCTTCTGTTCTTTTGATGTGTGCATTTATGGCTATGAATTTCCCTCTAGGTACTGCTTTCATTGTGTCCCATAGATTCTGACATAATGTACTTCCTTCATCATTTAACTCTAAGAAGTTTTTATCACTTCTCTGATTTCTTCTGTGATCCATTGTTTGGTCAGTAGTAAGTTGTTTATTCTTCATATATTTGTATATTTTCTTTTGTTTCTTTTGCTGTTCCAGTTTTAGTCCACTATGATCTGAAAATATACAAGGAATTATTTCTATTCTTTTGTATTTATTTAAGCATAACTTATGATGTAGAATATGGTCTATTTTAGAAAATGTTCCATTGCTGCTGAGAAGAACATGTATTCTGCTGATGTTGGGTGGAAAACTCTGTAATCATCTGTTAGATCCAAATTTTCTATAGTGTCGTTTAACTATTGTGTATCTTCATGGATTTTCTGACTGGTTGATCTACCTATCTGTGATAGTGGAATAGTAAAGTCCCCTGCTATAATTGTATTGGGGCCTATATGTCCTTTCAGATCTATCAATTTTTGGTTTACATAATTGGGTGCTCCAGAGTTGGGAGCATGCATACTGATAACTGTGAATTCTTTCTGTTCTGTTGTGTTCTTAACCAGTATATAGTGACCATCTTTGTCTCTCCTAACATCTTTTGTTTTGAAAACTAAAGAGCCTGAGACTTGCTTGTTTCCTGGGTCCTGTTGCATGAAATATTAAATTCTATCCTTTTATGTTCAGTCTACGAGTTTCCCTGTGGGTGAAGTGTGTCTCTTGTAAACAGCAAATTGTGGGTTTCTATTTTTGCTCCAGTCAACCAGTCTATGTCTTTTAGTAGGTGAATTGAGGCTGTTGACATTCAGAGAGAGTAATTATTGTGGTATATTTGGTATGTCCTGCCATCATTATAGTTTTACGGCATTATTTACTAGACTTTCTTCTCAGCTCATTCTTCTATATGTACCGTCTCCTTTTCTCTGGGGTCTTTGGTGTCATTAGCCTCCCTCTCACTTTCTGAGTTTTAAGTATCCTCTGCAGGGCTGGCTTAGTGGCTGCAAATTTCTTTAAGCTTTTTATGTCATGGAAAATTTTAATTTCTCCTATAATTTAAAAGATAATTTTGCTGGATATAGCAGTCTGAGTTGACATTTGTGTTCTCTTATTGCTTGGATGATATTGTTCCATGATCTCTTGGCTTTTAAGGTCTGGGTTGAGAACTCTGCACTTATCCTGATGGACTTATGTTTGTAAGTCACCCTCTGTTTTTCTCTTATAGCTTTTAATATGCTTGTTTTGGGTCTCTAGGATCTTATTTATGATGTGTTGTGATGAGGTTCTCTTTTGAACAAAGTTGTTTGGTATCCTATATGCCTGCAGTCGTTCAATGTTCATGTCTTTTCTTAGATTTGTGAAATTTTCTGTCGTAATTCATTGAACATAGCCTTTAATAGCCTTTTGTTTTGTCCTCAGTTTTCTCCTGAGGTTGTTTCTCTTTGAGTCATCCATCAGCTGTTGTAACCATTCTCTTTCTTCCTTTTTGTTTTGAGTTCTTTACTGCCTCCATGTTCCAGCTCAACTACTTTATCTTCTAGGTCTGATATTCTGTTCTCATAATGTTCAAACTGGATACTTATTTTTTTCCTGTGTGTTTTCACATCCTGAATATCTGCTTTCAATATTTTTATATCTCTGCTGTATTCTCGTCTAATTTCTCAAATTGCCTTCATTATCTTCTGGTTTATATCTTCTTTGTTTTCCTCTAATTTCTTGTCAGTGTTTCCTG